>CM074969.1:14837025-14849046 GCA_037577455.1 Pangasius macronema
ATCAATGCTGTTGCACGACTTGCTGAATAAAATAGTAGCACTGATGAAGCTACATCACTCCAATTCATATCTGAACTCAGTTACTGATTTTGCACGGGACTATCAGATGGATTTTAATAACATTTACCTTTGATTAGTCCCACCGTGCTACTGGAAGCTCAGGAGGAGGCGCTCTGTTGAAAAACTGCATCTCCGGGACCAGCTTGGTGAGTGACTGAATTCAATACTGATCTGATAAAAACATTATATAGTTAAACATTTATTAATGGACTGTCCTGCTCTTAACAATACTAAACAATGCTTTTACTCAGAAGATATGTTTTTAGAAGTTTTCCAAAATGATTCACTGGAAAAAAACCCTAGAAATCTTATTTAATATTAAAGTGAAGGACCTTATACAGTTGTTGTTGTTGACACTGTTGAAAAGTTTGTAAGATTTTATTGTTGTAATTCCGTAAGAATCTGCAGAATGTCCTATTTTACCTACCATGATCTTGCCATGAAAATAGCCATTGATGCTGACATGACGTTAAAAGAATAACAAACAAACAAACAAATAAACAAATAAATAAAACCTTGGCATTTTTACTTTATATATCATGTTTAATGGATAAGAGTCCAGAAGGAACCTTATGTGGTTTCTTCCTCTGTACACATTGGTGATTGACTGTGTGTGTGTGTGTGTGTGTGTGTGTGTGTGTGTGTGTGTGTGTGTGATCAGAGAAGTCCTATACCGACCAGGTTCTACAGCGCTGCTGCTCTGATGGCATGAGGGAGATCCCCATGCCGTATTCGTGCCGCCGCCGTGCTCTTTACATCACTGAAGACTGGAGCTGCGTGAAGGCTTTTCTGCAGTGTTGCGCTCAGTACAGGGGTGAAGAGCTGGGCATCATCACCCCACCACCACCCACCACTCCAGAGCCAACCTTGCCCTTGTGGGAACATGTACTCCCAAATGAATATGATCTTATAAATTCTGAAGGTATCTGTTCCTGTCTTCACATTTTCAAATTTCATTTTCAATTGTATTTAAACCTGTTAAATTCTCTTATCTGATTGGTCTATATGAATGTTCTATAACAGCAACTTTGACAGTAGTTTCAGCTGTTATTCAAATCCTAGGTTTTATAATAAATAATAAAGGGGACAATCTGCATAACCTGAGACTAAAATCTGAAAAAGATTTTTTTTAAAAAAGGATGTTATTTAACAAAGATATATTGTGTAATATGGTAAAGATTTCTGTAAGGAGGCATGTAAACATTTAGATAGATGGAGTCTCCAGTGTGAGAGTTTGTATTGGTCAGTATGTTTTCTGCCACAGGAAAGTCTTCAGACTGAGGCTTTAAAGCTTTCCGGTTTCTCAGTAACATTACATAAGCTGCATTTTTCCCTTTTATTAACTTCAAGAGAGAAGGAAAACATTGCTATAATAGTTACTATTATGTAAGGGATAAACTAACTACGTTTCGTGGACGTTCTACAACCTTAACTATAAATAATGAAAAATCTGTTCATTAATAAATGAAAAATTGTATTTGTTGCCAAATCATGAGAGAAATAAACCTTTCAGGACATGGTGTTATAGGACAATAAGCCACTTGAGGGTGAATAATCCCCCGTGTAAATCAGAGTGACAGCCACTTGTGTGCATCTGTGAACTCATGTATGTGGAAGAGGGCAGATAGTGCTTTCGTCTGAGTCTTAGGCTGCCCTGTGATGCGGCATGAGCAGCAGATCGAAGCGATGTGGTCGCCAACTTCACATGTCTGGGAGGAAGCACTTGCTAGCTTTCATCCTCTATGACTGGTAGCTGTCGTGTGCTGGAGAGAGCTGGCAAGTGGGTAGAACTGACAAATGACCAAATTAGGGGAATGGGTATAAAAAATACACAATTTTAAAAATACACAATTTTGTTGTGTATTTCAGTATAGCAATCAATGTTAACAATGTAACTATTTCACATTTTCAGATGTTATAACCATTTTATATTGTCATGATGAACCATCTTACCAATATACACCCCCTAGTTCTTACAACGTTTGATCACTTGCTAATCACTAATGGGTTAATAACCAACTTTTCTCATCTTGCAGTCTATCCATCTGTCTATCCTGACAGTCGTGGCGTGCCTTATGACACTCCTTCTTTCGGTCCTGCCCCTCCTTTTATTCCTGGAGGTCCTTCCCTACCTGGCCATGCTGGTGGTGCTCCTTTTAGTGGTCTAGGTCTTAGTAGTCCTGGTCTAGCTTTTGGTACTGGTTCTGTTCCTGGTCTTGCTGCTGGACCTGCTGCTGGTGTTGTTGTTGGTGCTGGACTTGGTGCTGGTGTAGTTTTTGTTCCCGATGGACCTACCATACCTAGGGTAAGGGATGAGTACTATGACAAGCTAGACGATATTTATGTACGCACCAAGTTCTTTGAGTCCTGGCTGTGGACAGATGTCCAACTTCCTGGAGCACCTGAGCCAGATGGGTAAGTGTGATATATTTTTTTATGGTATCATACTTCTATATAACTGTATATGCTCTTAAACTACTGTTTAGTCTACATTTTTCTTGTATTTGTATTTCCTTAAGTCCACTTAAAGCAGACAGGGGATAACGATATTAAAACCCCTGCATGTAAACACCCTGCATAGGAGTGTACCATATTTACCTTTTCAGATTTGCTGTTACACCAGTGGAGTCCGTTCTCCCCGACAGCATCACTCAGTGGGGGATTTTGGGCATTAGTGCATCATCTAGTACAGGTACTCATCTTCAAATCAATTTCTCCATCTCTTTCTGTCTGTCTGTGTTCAGTTTTTCTGTATGTCCCTGTTTGTTCATCTAGCTATGTATCTTTTTATATTGCATGTGCCATTTAGCAATAGTGATCTTAAACTTTTTGCGCTTCTGCAGGTTTCTGTGTGGCCGAGCCGTTCAACATCCGAGCATGGAAGCCATTCTTCATCAACCTACGTCTTCCTCGCACCGCAGCCAGAAACGAACATGTTGAGGTCAAGGCCGTGCTGCACAACTACTTGAGCAAGGACCTTACGGTAACTTCAGCACAAAATGTGTTTATAACCATAGTTCATGATGATATCGCCATATTTCATGGTAAAAGCGACCACATATTTAACACTGGCCATCGGCTGTGTGTGTAGGTGCTGGTGATCCTGGCAAAGACGGAGGATATGTGCAGTGCGGCGTATACCGAGGATCATAAGCAGGAGGTTTTGGTGCGAGCTCGGTCCTCCGTGCTCATCCCCTACACCGTAATCCCGCTCCGAGTAGGAGAGCTCCCCCTGCAGGTCACTGCCGTGTCGCATAGCTTCTCCGGACGGGATGCAGTCCGTAAAACTCTCCGTGTGGTGGTGAGGCTTGATATGGAAATTTTATTTCTCAAACAAGACTGTATTGTAAAATGATCAAAATCAAGTTATTGGCTGAAAGCTGTAGCGCCAATAATTCATAACGTATACTCGATATATAGTCAATCCTGTTTGTTTTTCTTTTTTTGCTGCAGTTGGAAGGCATTCAGAAGATGGATGTGAGGAGTTTTGTGTTGAATCCTGCTGAGAAAGGAGACAGTAGGAGACCACTTCCTGTTGCCTTGTTAATTTAATAAGAGTCAAGAGAATTGATATGGAATTAGTGTGTACGTATGTGTGTGTTTGGTCCTTAGATGGAAATCAGTTGATTCGGGTGGATAAAGCTAAACTGAGTTCAGTGGTTCCCAACTCCGTTCCAGAAACATATGTCAATGTCAGAGGTAAAATAGTAAGTTACTTCCTAGCTTGACCGACTTTATTGAAATCTTCATTTCATTTAATTTCATTTCTGTGTGTGTTTAGGTAATTTGTTGGCCGACAGCATCGATAACTCCATCAATAAGGACTCACTGGCGGCCCTGATCCGGATGCCCGGAGGCTGTGTGGAGCAGAACCTGGCTAGCATCACACTGCCGCTCATCGCTGCTCACTATCTGGACCGCAGCTCAGAGTGGGAGAGTGTGGGAATGCAGCGGAGAGAGGACGCCATCTCCTACATTAAGATCGGTAACATAGATAGACGTCGTAAATTCTAATGTCAAATGTAAGAAGTGTACAACTCAAATGCTAGTTAAACAAGATGCCATGTTTGATTGATTTGAGTTGATTTTTGATACTCTGGGGCAGAAATGCTGCCATGATTGGTCACTCACAACCCCTTTTTTCTTCTGGAAACAGACCTTGATCTCATTCAAAATAGAGTTTGAGATATATATTAAAGGGCGAACCACGGTGCTTGTACGTGTTTACATGGGCCTCCTGTCAGTCGTTTTATAGACACTCCTCACTCCGCCCCCAATCTTGGTGTGTACGGAAAGAAAAAAATATATAATGGATCTCAGCATTGCCAGATAATTATCCTGTAAGCAAAAAAACTCAACTACAAGTTAACACAGTATTTGGATCTTCTCTCAAGCAACATTAGCATAATACTAGCTAGGTATTTATCCCCCCGTGAGGTAATATTATCTTCCCTAAAGCGGTACAGCAAACATTGAAATAAGGCAAGCCCTTAATAAATAAACAGCCTACCTCATCGAAAGTGATGACAGTCGACAAGTCTAACTGATTTAAGGGGGCGGAGCTTTGTGTACATGGGTGGGAATAGTGGGGCGGGCTCAAGGAGTGAAAATATCACTCCAGTGTTGTTGAAGTGCACCTGCTTAAAAACCTAGAGACTTAATCTTGACAAATTTTGACTAATTTTGATTAATGTAACCTTGATTGTATTCATCACACAAAAAAATTGTTTAAAATTACTGCTTTCCTATGCAAAGATAAAAAAACAAAGCTTTGAACCATTAATGAGAATCTGTTGCTGTACATATATTTTGGTAATTTTTTTTTTTGATTGAGATCACTGAATCTATCGAGAAGAAAGATACTTTTTAAATGCCATAATAATAATAATAATAATAATAATAATTTATGTGTTTCTGTCTCAGGCTATGAGAACCAGCTTAATTATCGTAAAACAGATGATTCATATCCACCGTATCTCAACGAAGGAACCAGCACCTGGTATTTTTACGATGTATATGATATGAGATATAGTGTTTGGTCCTGTGACTCTGCCCCTGCTCCTTTACTGTGATCTTCCTCCTCTCTGTCACAGGATCACAGCGTTTGTGGTGAAGGTGTTCTCCATGGCTTATCCGTTTATCACAGTGGACAAGCAGCACATATGTGGCCCGCTGCTCTACCTGCTCAAGCACAAGCAGCTCTCATCTGGAGCGTTCAAGGAGGACAACCCAGTCTATACCACCTCCATGACGGTGAGAGGACGGACTGTTTTGTAATATCAGATTAAATGAAGGCAGGCTTTGATTATACAGGAAGTGCAGGGACAGGTGCCACAATTTATATAACTGATGAATGTATATGATTATAAGATGTGTTACATCGAATATAGCTGGTAATGGACATGTATTGAAATAAACACACGTGGCTTTGGCTGTATTGACTATGTAATGCCATGTGTGTGTGTGTAGGGAGGTCTTCAGGGTGCAGAATCCAAGGAAACTCTGACTGCATTTGTGCTAATTGCATTGGCCGAAGCTAAGAGTGTTGTTACTTGTGCTGTCCAAGAACTGGACCCAGAGGTAACACACACACACACACATTTGTCTTACTATCCTTGTGAAGATATTCCATTGACATCAACAGCAAAAAAACTCTTCTCGTGAACGTCCCAACAAGGGCAAAAACTGTCAGATGTTTGTGGGGATATTTGGTGTTTTGGACTCTACACTATCCCTGTTCTTTGCAGGTGAATTTTATAAAAGCAGGGTACTATCTGAAAGTACGATACCAACGGCTGCGCAGGCCGTATTCTGTCGCAGTTGCATGTTACGCACTGGCTGTGAGCAAACAGGGCTGCTCGAAGAGCGTGTTGATGAAATCGGCATCAGCAGGTACTCTCAGCCACACCTGGGTACATACGGTAGTTACACTTACTTGAGTATTGTCTAAACATTTGCTGTTATTACAGCTTAATTTCCACAATAAAAAGCAAGATCTTAATCATTAAAACTCAGTCGCTGGACTTCAGTTAGACTGGTATAATACTGATGACGTTTCACCCACCATATAAGGAGCCTTATCTGAACGTGTTCTTTGCCTCCCTTTTGATTTCAGACCGCACACACTGGCCAGACGCAGAAAACTCCTTCTTCACACTGGAGGCGACAGGGTACGCACTGCTAGCCCTGCTTAAAGGCGGCCATATTGAGGAGGCTGCCGCTCCGTTCAAGTGGCTGAATCAGCAGCGAAGGGTCGGGGGAGGATTCGGATCCACACAGGTATCAATTACTAGTGAATTTTGTAGTGACATGTGAATTAAGTAAATTTTTTTTTAGTAAAACGTAGAATTAGCTCTGCACATGCAGCAAAAAGACTGTCCAGGTACCTACTCTAACTGTTTCTTAAGCTTTCCAGCAGCTAGATTTTTTTTTTTTTTTGCTCCCAAAACTTTCTGATCTGTAGAATTGATAACGTACTGAAGCATGGTAGTGGTAGCATCATGTTGTGCAATTCTTTTAATGTAAATAGGAGAAACTTTTTTTTTTTTTTTTTATAAACCTACCACACAGGACTACCAGTACATGGATTTAGCATTGCAGGTGACGCATTTCAGTATGTGGCATGTGACTGATTTCCTTCGTTCTCTCTTAGTCCACCATGGTGGTACTGCAGGCTCTGTCAGAGTACCTGGTAAAGAAACCTCCTCCAGCTGACATGAGCCTGAATGTGGTGCTCAGCGTTCCCGGTAGCTCAGATACTCACTGGGCCTTCACCAGACAACTGGCTCATGTGGCACGTTCCTCTAAAGTCAGTGTTTTTAACTCACTATTCCTTTTTCATCCTCAGTCATTGTTTTTCCCTGCCTTTCTCTCTCTTAAAAAATAAAGAGGTTAACTGATTTTTACTTTTTTTTTTTTTTTTTGTCACACAGGTGCCTACAGATCAGGGCTTCACAGTGGTGGCCTCAGGAAGTGCTCAGGGGATACTGGAGGTGTGTTCCACATCACCCATAAAACCCAATGATTAGCATGTTTGATATTTTTTCATGTTTGACATTTCTTTCTGTGTCTCCCTCTGCAGGTGGTAACGGTGTACAATGAGTTGCCAGATGTGCATGAGAACAGCTTGTGTAACGGATTTGAGTTGAACGTTTCTATTAGCGAGAGCATCGGTGCGTCTCCCCTTAATTAGAGCTTCACTTGCTTTCTATATACAGCATCATTAGGCTACCGCAAAACTGTCCTGAGTGCATGCATGCCTAATGAGGATCGAATCTTAGCAGAGAACTTTTGTCTGTGATGCTAGAATATTGATATAATGATTAGGTTACATAGATAGATACAGATAATGGTATCGAGTATTGATCCGATACACGTTCCTTTACTCATGCTCTGATACCGAGGACATAAAATGATGTAATTTCACGAGTAATGATGTCGATCAAAACAACTGAAAAACCATAAAACTCAGTAGAACCTGTTCACTCCAAGCAGCACACGACAGCAAATCACTGGCTCGATGACAAACAACAGCTCTTACCCAGTATGTTGTTCTTGACGCTCAGCCGCTATCGGTCACGGACAGCAAACAATTCTGAAGCAGTGAAACGCAATAATTGTGGAAGTATTTTCCCAGACTATTTTCGAAACTAATTGCAAATTGTATTTGCGACTGTGTTTTCTATTTGTGGACGCGTAAACGGTGACATAATTGAGATTGAAAATGTAACTCGCATGTTACTGTTTGCATTTTTCGTTTATACAAATGTACAATGTCTGCCATAGTTCAAATGGAAAAGCAAAGTCCATTTGCAAATTGCATTTCCCATGCCTTACATGTAATGACCCTATCAGATCGGAAAAGCAAGAACAATTACCCCGTTTGGAATTTCAAAGTATCTTCTTCTTCTTTCGGCTTTTCCCTTCAGGGGTCTCCACAGCGAATCATCACTCTCCACCTATCCCTATCTNTGGCAGCTCCATGTCCAACATTCTCCTACCAATATACTCACTCTCCCTCCTCTGAACATGTCCAAACCATCTTAAAATTTGAAATTTGCAATTTCAAAGTATAAAAGCAATAAACGAGAATAAGGACAAAAGGACATTAATAAAATGAAAGAATAAACAATTGGCAATAATTGTTCACTTAAAATGGTTCATTGGTAAATGAGTAAAAACGCAGGTATACAGGTATTAACTAAAAAAAATAGGTTTATCACAATCATGAATAGTTTGTTTAATGACAGGAATGGTGAATGGTGTGACCCCTGTAGAAAGAGCTTTTGTCAGAGTGTTATATAAACATTTTGTGTGTTACAGAGAAGCCTCCAGCAGAAGCTGAGAAGGTGTATACACTCAGCATCAGTGTAAGGTAAGCCCTTAACTCTTAGAAGGTGTGTGTATGTGTATATATATATACAGTGATATGGTACTGTATTCATTAGGGTATGTTTTGCCCAATCAGAGCTCTGGACAAGCATCAGGTGCGCATGGCCGTGCTGGACGTCAGCCTGCCTACTGGCTTTGAACCAGAAAACTCTGACCTGGAGCTGGTGAGAAACTGAAGATACAATCGGTATGGTTGAAGAATTCCACACAATATCGTGTCATGTCAAGGAAAGCCTAAGTGCAGACACAGGACCGCAAAAATCAAAGACACAACAGCAAAATCCAAAACATAACACCAAAATCAGACACACGACCACAAAATCAGACACAAAATCAAAAGCACAACAGCGAATCAAGCTTGCCAACTCTGTGTGTTTGTGTATCTACAGCTAACCAACTCTGTGGATCGCTACATTAACAATTTCCAAGTTGTGGATAATCTGAGCGATCGAGGATCTCTCATCATTCATCTGTTCAAGGTAACATGGAGGAATATATGCTGCTGAGGCTCCTCTCCTTTTAGTAATACACTGTATTATAATGTGCTCTGTGTACATGTTATGTTCTTTCAGGTATCCAACAAAGAGGCAGACGTCATCACGTTCAGGCTGAACCAGAAGTTTAAAGTGGGCCTCCTGCAACCATCTACAGTTACTGTATACCAGTATTACAACAAAGGTACACACTAGAGTGAACATTTATATATCTTTACGCATTTCTCTGGATGTTAATGAACTGCGAGTGTGTGTGTGTGTGTGTGTGTGTGTGTGTGTGTGTGTGTGTGTGTGTGTGCGCGTTTTCAGATAAGCGTTGCAGCAGGTTTTACACTCCGCCAGAGGACAAAGAGGAGCTCAGTCAGATCTGCAAAGGCAACATTTGTCGCTGCACACAGGGTGAGCTCTTGCTTATTAATACACAAATCTGTATTCATGCACTATATGGCCAAAAGTTTGTGAACACCTGACCATCACACCCACAGGGGCCTTCCCTAAACCGTTACCACAGAGTGGGTAGGATGTCTGTGTATGCTTCTGCGAATAACCTGCCAGTGTTTTCATGACTGGCTCAAGATCTACTATTGTGGTTACTGAAGATTAATGAATGAATGAATGAATGAACAGAGCTATTGATATGTTCATACAGCAGCAATAATTATTTAGCATAAGAGTTCACTTTATGACTTTATGTTCATTAAATTCAACTAAATTGTGCAAATGTGTTCCAATCGGAACGCACCAACCTACATAGGCAGCATTTTAGACCAGTGTTTGCATCCTACGCCTTTATTTTGGCCAAATTTCCTGAATGTTTGAACAAACTTGGCAACAGATTGGCACTATAATGGGACTGATTATCTCATCGTTAGCTAACAGCTATACGTGTTTTTTGTATTTGTGGTTGTCGATTACCAAAATGAAAGTTCCATGTCTAAAACTAATGACTGGCTTTTAAAGCTTAACGTTGTTCAGTTGAATTCAGAAGCAGAAAATAGCCACTAGTTTGTTATCTACTCACAGGTAAGCGCATAAACTAGCATGTAGGTGATTAACTTTAATATGACCTCTTAAACCGACTCTGCAGGCGACTGCTGTGTTTTGAAGACGGGCGCTTGGACAGTTGCAGCAAGAAAGAAGGCGGCGTGCAGCGGGATCCACCACGGTAACCATCACACATTAACTTTGTGCCAACTGATTTCCAATAAGCTAGTATTCCATGTTTAAATGCACATGCTCTGTTTTCCAGTGTTTAAGGTCAGAGTGTTGAGTGTCAGTCAGAGCCAGTATGACAGATACGAGCTGGAGATCCTGCAGGTCATAAAAGAAGGTGTGTTTTTCTTCAAATATTGTTTGTAATGTTGTGTTGCGTTTGGTCCGTTTACTTTAAACTGTGTTTGTGTGTGCACAGGCTCCGAGGCTGGCCTAAAAGCAAAGGACAGGAGAGTGTTTCTTTCTCATGCCGGCTGTAGGGCGGGGCTTAATCTGCTCACGGGGCAGGACTACCTCATCATCGGCCCATCCTCTGATGTCTGGCAAGCGGGCAGTGACGAGAACGGGTAACGTTAAACACGAACCCATTATCTCAGTATCTCAGAAGTGTATGTATAATAAATACCCTGACATTACACACACACATGCACTGTATATATATCCAAACACGGATGCAAAGTACACGTGCAAATGCGTCTTACGGAAACCAAAATCACTTTCGTTATACAACATTATTTCTTTCTGCTCAAGTTAATTTGCGCACATAAACTACAGTCTGTAGAGATCGAAGAGAGGTATATGATGCTGTCTCATCCTTCACCACATTTTGTAGCTATTATTTAGCTAATATAACAAAAAAAAAGAGAGAACAATAAATATGGAAACAATGCAATTTAACTAGAACAAGCAATTATACAATATTATCAGAATGCTGATACTGAAACGCCTCCTCACATCATGCTAATGATAATGATAAAGCTAAATTAATTAAACTGTTTTTATTATTTTTATTAAATAATGCTAATATTAAGAAAAATAACACAACCGTTACCTGTTTAACTGATTATATTTATTTATTATAGCCCACCCTTACAAATTTTTCTACAGGAAATTATAGCTGTGTCAGAATTAAAGAGCTGGGGTGTGTGTGTGTGTGTGTGTGTGTGTGTGTGTGTGTGTGTGTGTGTGTGTGTGTGTGTGTGTGTGTTATCCCAATGCTACCACCAAATCCCAAAGCATCTGCATCAGGAGAATAAGACGTGAACATTTTCTAGTGCACATTTGACTCGTTATCATTTCTCTTTTCTCACTTTCAGTTACACATACACACTGGGGAAGGACACTTGGGTGGAGCATTGGCCTTCAGGCACGTGTGCCAAATGCAGAGTGCTGGACGATTTCAGCACTGAAATGCTGAACACTGGCTGCCAGAACTGACACCAACCTGACACCACCAACACGCGCACACACACAATACAATTCAAAAATCTGTCTAGGCCATTTATGCAGCCTGTGCCATTGGTGTGTAAACCTTCACATGCACTCATTCGCACAAATGTTTTGCGTCAAATGGTCTTTTGTTTCATTTAAATCTTCTATTCTTTTTATTTGTCAGTTTTCATTTGCAAATTGGTAATTTTATTAATTGCTTCAATGTTTTAGCAATTTTTTTTAGTAAATTAATCCCTGTATTCTCACTTCTCTACCTTTTTGTTTTCTCCGTTTTCTGTTCAAATCGCCTATGTTACAATGAGAGTTCTACTGAATTAAAAATAAAGGTCAAACCAGTTATGTTATGTAACATAACATTATAGACCACATAACAGTGGGTCTATAATTTCCTGGCTCTTATTTTAGGTTTTAGATTAATAATGTCTGGTTCATATATATGTAGCTTGTGTACTATGAGACATTTTCCAAGTCAGAAGCCTAGAAACTCACATGAAGATGGACATACAGTAAATAAAGCTTTATATTCACTGTTCCAAATGGCACTGTTTAACAGTCTAAAGTGAACAGAAGCCTTGACTGACTTGCTCTTGTCCAGTAAAACTAGGATTAAAGTACATAAATACCCAAAAAC
>CM074969.1:14849168-14863241 GCA_037577455.1 Pangasius macronema
GTGTGTGTGTTCACTACTGTGTGTGTGCACTTGGATGGGTTAAATTCTGAGTATGGGTCACCACACTTGGCCACAAAGTCACTTCACTTCACTTCATAACCATGTCTTATCTCTTAACTAAAATAACTGAGTAATCTCACAAGGATAAACTGGCTGACTATCATCCATCATTCACCACCAAATTAGAGAACATCATATATATATATATATTCATATATTCATCAAGAAAAAAAAACCCTAAACCACCATCACTCACATGCATAACCATACACAGTATACGACTTGCAGTGAAATGGTACAATGTTCAGGTTCCTTGTACTGTATGAACATGCTATAGTTCCGTCTCTTATCTGATCTTTTCCACACAGCACAGTTTTGATTGGCATCATGAATTGTAAAATATACATCATTTTGGTGTCGTCTATTCAGTAGCGTGACATTGTGCACTAGTTTTACGTCACACGATAGCACCTAGTAACCGATGTTGATATTGGAGCATAATTTTTAGTTCAAGTAAATGAACAATGTATGGAACCTATAGCCAATACCATAATCCCTAGCACTTTGAGACTCAACGTTTGTACACGTGCACTGTGCTTAATGGCCATTTTATGCAATACCTTTGCAAGAAATTGCGGTTAATGTGAAGAGAGCGCAACTCAAAACACTACTTGAGGCTACTTTTAAAGGCAAACAGAAAAAGGAAGCGGAATCGGTATTAGCTGCAGCTACAGATCCTCTAGAAGAAATGATATTGCCATCTGGTTTGGCAAAGGCTTAAGGAGTGTTACGGGACAGCTAAGGTAATGGGAACGCCTCTGTTTAAAATGCTTCCCGAAAATGACAAATTCCCATGTGTGTTTACAGAGATCTCCCAGTAAGTGTGTTTCCAATGCTGGACCTTGGAACTGTCAGCGAAGAGCAAACACAACCTCCTTTCCTCTCATACACAAACCCAAACAGGAGGGATTATGATAAAAACGCAATTTTCACCAAGCCAAATGACTCGGCTGCTTATATAGCTAAGGTGTTGACATTTACATATACTATATATAGTTAAAAAAAGACTGTCCTGGACCAAAAAATGTTTCTGTTGCATTTACCTCACTCAGAATAAAAAATCTCACATTTTAAATTCTGATTAAAGTTTTAAAAAAAAAATCACAATTGAAAATGGTGGAATTTTCTTTGTTATGAAATCTGCAAATTAGACGCCAATTTCGATTGAGCAAAGTCAGTAGTTCTGAGAATATATAATAGGAAATGTCCAAATTTCACCCTAGAAAGGATTTTCCCAGGCTAGGACACGCTTGTTGGAGCTTTCCCAGAAAACTATAATCGATCGAAAGTTGTGAAAGAGTGGGACGGCTGAAAGTGAAGAGAAGGTGTTTCCCGTTAGCTTTGGTCTGATGTCGCTATACCCTGTGGAGAAGACCATCTGTAAGGATGCGCTCTTTTACGCTGTTATTATGCATCTTGTCTATGTGTAACAAATTAATTGCTCAGTTTGGGCCTATGTTTGAAGATACCTACAACAAGTAAGTTGGTTTTGTAGTCTTTTCTCTACTTTTATACATTACGCACAAGCTTGGATTAGCCTGCACGGTTAGCCACAATGTCTGAAACATTGGCTTTGCGGGTTTTTTTTGTGGAAAACCAGTCAAAGATGTTCACTGTACTGTATTTCACGAATTCATTCCTGCATGACCTTTGCATGTATAATTTTGTTACAGGCGCTGGCCTTTACGTTGGAGGTATGTGTCACAGAGTTTATTATATGTGCGTGTTGTTATTCAGAATGAACAGAAAACATGCGGAAATTAACACAACTTTTTCCTTTGGTAGATATGATAAAGGATAATTGCTTTTGTTTTATATTCAGCACAATTGTTTGTCAGTGAAAGTGTTTGTGTTTGCAGGAAGGAGCCGGACTTCGACCAGGACCCAAAGTGAGGACATGATCTTTCACTCTCTCACACTGCGTGCACACACACACACACACACACACACACACACACACACACAAACAAATCTGGGGTAGATTTCAAACCAAAAGTGGGCATGTAGAAAATGTAGAAAATAATCATACATTTTTATCCATTTATAGTTATGTTTAATGGTGAGGGACGTCTGGGAAACAAGTTAGTTCCTGTTGTGACACGTTACAGCAGCTTTAAACAGTCGTTCCTTCATCAGCCTCTCTTTCCTGAATAATACTTTTATTGCAGAACTCTAGACATTCACTTTTAGCTTAAATTGCTAATATGTTGTGGAAGATATAAGCTAGCACAATGCCAAACACAGCTGGTCGAGAACAGGACATGGAGGTTTGTTTCTGCAGGTTTGTGCTGGTGACTCCTGCAGTGCTAAGAGTGGAAAATAAAGAAAACGTCCTGCTGGAGGCATTTGGACTTTCTGAGCCTGTCAGTGTATCTCTCTCGGTATACGATTTCCCAGCCAAGTCAAGGCAACTGTGGCAGGGAACCATCACCCTCAACTCAGATAATAACTACAGCTTCCTCCAAACCATCACGGTAAATTAAATTGCATTTGTTACAGGTTCGTTCCATGTGATATTGATTAAATGCAGCTTGCTTGGCCACACCCCTTATAATACAGGTCAGAACAGTCAGTCTGTATTAAAATGGTGTGTGTAGTACTCATTGAATTTTTAGTGTGGCAAGCATACGTACATCATGAAGACATGACCATCTCTATGATTCATACATCATACATACATTCATACATGATCAATTAAATGTGGGCAGTGGTAGCTCAGTGGTTAGGATGTTGGACTACTGATCGGAAGGTCATGAGTTCGATCCCCAGCACCACCAAGCTGCCACTGNGGCCCTTGAGCAAGGCCCTTAACCCTCAACTGCTCAGTTGTATAAATAAGATAAATGTAAGTCGCTGTGGATAAGGGCATCTGCCAAATGCTGTAAATGTAAATCATAATTACTACTGGGGCTGTAGACAATACCAACCATTGTCAAGTCCAAGACCAGGATAGGTGAGATTGAGTCCAAATGAAATGAGACTGAGAACCATCAAATACTTTTTGAGGCCAAGCCTTTAGTTTAACTTAAAGACCACATTTAGCAAGACCAATGCCCAAGACCTGTCCAGTATTTTTCCCCCCAGTGTCTCTCTGGGATTTTAGTCATGTCCAAATCGGTCATGCCTGTGCATTAATATAACCTGGGCAATTTTCACACACTATAAAATTAATTAACAATTTAAATTAACATGTTGGTAATGATTCTGTTATATCGTGTTGAAAAATGTTTTGTGAAAAAAAGAGGTGTGGAAGACGTCACTGAATGCTTCTGAGGTTTTAGATCAGACCTGCTAATTATATTAATGGTTTTAACTGATGAAGCTGAACCTTCTGCACAGATTAATCCAAGCCTCCTGCGGCCAGAAGAGAAAGAAACCAAGTATATCCAGCTCATTGCCCAATTTGGACACTTCCAGGAGATTAAGCAAGTCAGTAAAGTGTCCTTTCTGTCTGGTTACATCTTCATCCAGACTGACAAACCGGTCTACAACCCAGGAGACACAGGTAATAACTGTAACAATTACAGACCACAGCTTAAGTTAAACCCTGTCTCGTGTTCACTCGTTTACTGAAGTATCCAAAATGTCATGTCATGTCTAGCTGAAATACTTATGACCCAGAAAGAGGAAATGCATTCCATCTTGTTTAGCTTCATTATTTTTATTTGTTAGACCGATACATAACACACTGTTGTTGAATTGTCTCTTCTGAATGTCCTTTTTCTCTTGTACAGTGCGTTGCCGAGCTTTTGTTTCTAACGCAGATTTTCAGGCTTTGGACAACACCATTTCCGTTGAAATCCAGGTAAAGCTTGTTCGGCTCTTCTTCTAAAGCCTAATATCTATCTATAGCTTGATAGTCTTTACTGCTCTACTGGGTTCCTGCTGTGTTTCCTCCAAATACCAAACATGTTAAACAGAAGAAATTCATTCACACAAGTAACACTGGTGCTCAGACTATCTACTTTAAGTTTCTCTTCCAGAGGTATTTTGAGGGGAAAAAAAAGCATGATGGAGAAAATTATCGACCTCATTCACATTTCATTACACCTACAACTGTATTTCACATGCGTCTTTTCGATCACTGCTGATGTTGTACTGTGTTTTGTATAATAATTCTGTATTATTATTTCTAAATTATATAACACGCTGAAGAATTCCAGTTCAAAATGGTTCAAGATTGCGTGAAAGTAGCAATACATAATTTCTGCTTCAAACGAAATCGGGAGTGAGATTTACTTTACTTGAGATGAGCTTGAAGCATGTGGTGATAAACCTTACTACCTTAGTAAGTTTGTCAATAATTTATTCAAAATATGCTTTCAGATAAAGTTTCAAAAAGAGGATTTATGCAGCAGGACCAAGGAGGAGGCAAAACCTTTTTTTAATGATAAATCGTAGTCTCTTAAAATGTTGCTTATTGCACAGTCATGGAGAAATCAGTGCACGGTGGATCCTTGGTCTGTCACTTTTTGTCACAGGAGACCCAGAGTGAGCTTTGAACTTGAAATTTTTATTTACTTGGCTCACCCATACTCGGAATTTGTGCTCTGCATTTTACCCATCCAAGTGCACACACACAGTAGTGAACACACACACACCTTTGAACACACACCCGGAGCAGTGGGCAGCCATTTTAGTTGCGCTGCCCGGGGAGCAGTTGGGGGATCGGTGCCTTGCTCAAGGGTCTCACCTCAGTCGTGGTATTGAGGGTGGCAGAGNCGAGACTCGAACCCACCACCTTCAGGTTCACCTTCAGGTTACAAGTCCGACTCTCAGACCATTAGGCCACGACTGCACACAGGATGCTCTCACACACACTCACACACACACACACACACCCCCCCCAGAGGGAGAAAACATCATTTATGTATTTTAAACATAAAATACATGTATCAACCGTCACCCTTTCTGCCAGAGGGTAAACATGTGCAACAAAGGGTTTTTTTCAAGAAATAATGCCATTACATTAAGCATCCGACAGGAACAAGCAGCCGACGGAAAAGTTCCCAGTAGAAAAGCCCTATTGTCAGGAGTTCAAATACTGACGATGCCACAGGCATCCATATGCGGGAGTCAAGAGAGCAAGAGTGGCCATGTTCTCTGGGTGGGAGGGGTGTCATACTCTCTGTCCTGTCAATCACAGCAACACTAACCAATCATGGCCATCTGTGAGCTCATGTATGTGGAAGAGGGCAAATAGCACTTTCCGGGAATGAATTAATCTGGGGGGATCTGTTTCAGAATCCCGATGGAATTACAGTCCATTCCACACCGAGAAGCAAAGCAGCAAACGGCATTCATTCCAGCACTTACGGACTCTCGGACATCGTCAAGTATGTATAGGAGTTGTTAGATATTTATGTTTTGTTTTATTTATTATGATTTGAGAATACTCACCCTTAAACATTTTTACTGTTTTATAGAGAGGGCAAGTGGAAGGTTGTTGCCAAATTTGACCACTGGAAAGAGAACACGTATAGTACGGATTTTGAAGTGAAAAAGTATGGTATGTATTTATATTTGTATAACAGTGTCTACGGCCTTGTTTAAATAAAAATGCTCACTGGCCTCAAGTGGATCTTGTGCCTGAAACAGAAGTTTAAAATCCCATCTTTATTATCCCGTCATTATTTTTATTAGTAGTAGTAGTACTAAAGTAGTCACAAGGGTTAAAAGGTGAATGCCCAGGAAACACAAAGTATCCACAGTGTCCCCTTATGTGTGTGAATTTACATGCTGAAGTAAATCAAAGCATCTACTAACCCTAATTTTAACAAATGTCTTGCATAAGTATTCAGTCTCCTTGAACTTTTTCACATTTGGATGTGTGAAACCTGGAACTGAAATTGGACTTATTCAGGATTATATGTCATGAATTGACAGAATAGTGTACCGTGATATGGAAGTGGGAGGAAAACTCAATATAGTTTGCAAAATCATTGACATAAGTTGTGGCTGCGTAAGTATTCATAGGATCTAACATAAAGAAACAGCATCATGAAGACCAAGAAGCTATCAAAACAAGGCCAGGACAGGCCATGTTCTGTATCCTCTTGGTTGTTTCACTGACTAATCCCCTCTCTACCCAGTCGCTGACTTTTGGTGGCCAGACTCCTCTAGTCGCAGTTGTTATGCACTCCTTATGCAAGGCAAATGTATTTCAGGAGGTTGTGTGTTGAAACAACATTCTTAGTCTAATTTTTATCGATTCTAGTGCTACCAGCGTTTAATGTTACGCTAATACCGAAAAAGACCCACTTCAGTTTGGAAGATCAGGAGTTGAACGTGGAAGTGTATGCCAGGTCAGTGCCATCTTACACTTTATTACAGACTGTGCCTCGTACAATTGGGTCTAACGTTGCTTATTTACTGTATGCACACCGATTACAGCGTGCTGTGTGTTCATTCGCTGTTACTCTGTCATCATCACTGCACTGTATAATCTTTTCTCAGATATGTGTACGGCGAGAAAGTCGAAGGTGTCGCATACGTGGTGTTTGGAGTAGAGAAGAATGGAGAGAAAGTGCGACTCCCATCCATGAAGCAAGTAAAAAATGTGAGTGAAATATAAAGACCCTGTCTATGGCATGATAAAAGGCGAGAGAAAATAACATGGACAAGGAAGTTGAAAGTAAGTCCCATCTAGGGTGTGTTCCTTCCTCACGTCCACTGTTCCTGCAATAGGCTCTGGATCTGCCAAACTTCTTCCTGAAGATGACTGAATGAATGAAGATCAGGTGTTAGTTTTTAAAAGATGACAGGATTTATAGTGGCAAGACAGTTACGGCCGTTCCCTCTTGAATGAAATAAATAATGCTGGAACAATTTTAGACAGATTCTAGGATTCAAATTCTTGAGCTGTTGCACTCAAAACTTTTCTTAATGGATCCAGGCTACTGTATCTTCAATCTCTAACACACTTCTTCTGATCGGTTGCAGCTGGACGGTGGGATAGCCACTCTGACTATAGCTGAGCTTAAGAACGCGTACCCTGATATCAACAGCATAGTGGGCTCGTCCATATATGTGAAAGCTTCCGTCATAACCAGCACAGGTAGGAAGTCTTTCTTGCAGATCACTATCCTGCATATAATTTTACTGTTGAAAGAAATGGTCAACAAAAAACAAACAAAGCAATGTCTAGAATTACTCAGGGATCCTTAACTGTAGCTTTAGGTTTCACAGAATAGCCATCAAGCTCTAGGGTGAAATCAGCAAAAATCTGTCTACATTCATCGTTGATCTCATGGCCGTTTTCTGGTTTACTATTTTTGATCTCTGTATTAGCCCAAACAGTAGTACACTCGACCACATTTTTGTTGGTATTGCACCACATGGGTGCATAGCATTACATGTTGAGGATGCGCACAAGCAAGACTGCAGGATTTGTGTGGCAGCCATTGTGTATGTGCGTAGGTACGAAATCAGTTTTATTTTTTTCCAACATGTGGAAGTTATATGAATTAAATGCAAACGCACAGATTTGCGTGGATGTTTTTGAGGGGCCTATATAGTGCTGTACTAGGCAACACAAAGAAAGCCTCTGAAGTATGTTGATGCACTGTCATCCTCAGGAAGTGACCTAGTGGATGCAGAGAAGGCGGGCATCAAAATCGTCTTAGCACCATATGTGATCGCCATCAAGGACACACCAAAGTTTTATAAATCAGGCCTACCATTTGAAGTGACGGTAACATATATAAATCGTACTAAATAAATATGTGAATTAGATTTGTGTTATGCATCCACTTAAAAGTTTTGCATTTTGGGTCTCAGGTTACAGTTAGCCGCCATGATGGCTCCCCAGCTCCAAACGTTCCTGTCAAAATCACCTTGCTGCCCACTCCAATCACAGTCCACAGCGGCACCATCAAAGCCTCTCTCAACATGCCTTCTGGTATGACCCCTGTGACATTAACAGTGAGTCAAACACGCACAAGCACACACACACACACACACACACACACACACACACACACACACACACACACACTGCATTACCGGAATACCCCTGACCCATGCCATCATTTATCTTAATTCATACCAATATTAATAACATGTATAGATTCCAATGGCTTTAGAAGTCCAATACAGTGAAGCCAATACAGTGACCTTTTTCTTTCAGATTTACAAGCACCTGTTGTTTTAGGGGTCCAAGCACCAAATGCATATTCCAATTTCTTATCATTTCTTAGATTTTTTTCCCCCCCAGTATTCCTCCAACACACACACACACACACACACACACACACACACACATTTCAAATAATTTGTCTTGTTACCAAGAAACGGGAAAGCCCGGCCTCCCGTGTCTTTCCCTTGCCAGAATAGTTACAGCTTTACCTCTAGCAAAGAACCTTAACCACTAAGCTACCACATATTAAACAATATATCATCATATAAAATAGAACCAGTAGTCGAGACATGCTCACCTGTGACCCAGACACAACTGTATTTTGTAAACTGTCTTTGCAGGCAGAGACTGTAATCCCAAATTTGAAGCAGGAACAGCAGGTGAAGGCTGCTTGGTTCCTGCAGCCATACGCACCTTTTAATCCTGCACGGCTGAATCAGCTTTACATCACGCTAGACACGACTACAGTGAAAGCTGGACAGACTTTAAACTTCAAACTGCACTTGAGCACCTACTCACAGGAAGAAAGAAGCTACCTACAGCACATTTCCTACGTTGTAAGTCTCACACTCTGTCGACTGGGTTATTATTGTTTATAATCTATAGAAAAAAAATGCATTTGAACATGTTATAGACTATGTTTATACAGTTTTCCTTATTTTATTTTGTTTTCACTATTCCCCGCATACACTAGGTGTTGAATAAGGGGAGAATAATCCGTGCTAGCAGGGTAAATGTTGGAGGGCATCAAGTGACTAACGTTCCCCTGCTGCTGACTTCAGAGATGCTGCCTGCGTTCCGCCTCGTGGCATACTATGTATTGCCGTGGCACTACGGAGTGGAGGTGGTGGCCGATTCCATTTCGGTGGATGTGGAGAGCCTTTGTGTGGGATCAGTGAGTCAAATTGCATTTGATGTTTGATGTTGCTGTTTACGGTAGCAATGGATGTCCCACTCACATGATGAACGTTGTAGCTCAAGGTTGAACCGTTGAACGGAGAGGTGATAGACACGTATTTACCAGGCAACAGCTTCAGCTTTCAAGTTAGGGGCGACCCCGGAGCAAAGGTCAGCCTGGTCGCTGTGGACAATGCCGTGTTCCTGCTGAGTAAGAGCCGGCTGACACAGAGCAAGGTGATGTCACAAGTGCATTCATTTGAGATGCTGATACTCACTCGGTTATGATTCTGCCACTAATCCAGTTGTGTACCACCAGATTTGGGACACGCTCAGACAGGGGGATCTGGGTTGCTCTCCAGGCGGAGGGAAGAACAGCATGGGTGTGTTCCTGGATGCAGGCCTGAATTTTCAGTCCAGCTTCGGAGTAGAAACCAATGAAAGAAAAGGTAATTTATTTTGCACTTGATAATTACTGCCAGGTTTAGGAGGGCAGTTTTTTTTTTTGTCCTCTAGCTTGTGCTGTGACTTCTACAACAAAGTGAGGTTTGTGTGAAAATCTTTGCATTAGCCCGATTATAATATGATATTTTTGTTTCTTTTTTTTTTTAAAGGTAAGTCTTACAGTTTTATCTATGTGAACTTGCATGAATCTTTTACTGATTAAACAATCAAATAGATACACAAATAATTAAGTATATAACATTAAAATACTGAACCAGTCAGGTACCACTAATGATCACTGATGATTTATATAGTAGATTTCAAGGACTCTTGTGTTCTGTATGTTTTCTGGTTAGGCAAACCGTGTGACTGGAAGACCAGGAAGAAGCGTTCTGCTGAACAACTGCATCTCAGAGCCCAGCTCGGTAAATAATGGCTCTGATAATACCAGGGCTAGTATATCAATCACTACTGAAACTTTAAGTTTCATTGTTTTAAAAGGCCAAATCACTGAGGTTGCTACAGTGAAAATTGGTAAATTTTCTTAATTTAATAGCCAAAAAAATCAAGAAACTTTAGCTGAGTGGTGTGCAGGAGGAGGCAGGGCTTAAGATGATTTGTAAATGCTCTTTCATTTGCTGGTGAGAATGGAAAAAGAGAAACTTTTGCTACGTGTGTATAGAAATACTGGAGGTCAAGCAAGCACTGAGAACATGGAGTCTACACTATGATGATTAAGCAAAGACTGAGGACGATAACCAAATAATGATGACTTATTTGTGTGTGTGTGTGTGTGTGTGTGATTAGAGAAAACCTATTCTGACCAGTTTCTACAGCGCTGCTGCTCTGATGGCATGAGGGAGATTCCCATGCCGTATTCATGCCGCCGTCGTTCTCTTTACATCACTGAGAACTGGAGCTGCGTGATGGCTTTTCTCCAGTGCTGCTCGAAGTACAGGGGCGAAGTTCTGGGCATTATCACACCACCACCACCCACCACTCCAGAGCCAACCACCACTCCAGAGCCAACCACCACGCAACTCATCTCAGTTCATACTCGTACGCAGCTGCATCATCGAGTGGTTATGAACAGTTTTCCATCTGGTCGAAAAGGCTTGGGTAATCCACTTTCACTTTCATGTTTTCTCAAGACATCAAATAGCAAATAGCATGACAGACATGAGTACATAACTCTAACAGCACATCCTGAAATGTTTTATTCCTCCTATTGCACAGCAATGGACAATTTATTGGCTTATAGTTGCATTTAAATTTGTGAACCATCTGTGCTTACTTACATTATAGCAAGTATATGAGAAAAGCACAATGTTCTCTCTGTCCTGAAGAATTTCCTGAGGCGTAAATGTTACTGACTGTTACAATGTGACACTGGAGACTCCTTCCATAGATATTAAACAGAAATTTAAATAAAACACTATATCAAAATGTATGTTGCTTTACTAAATAGTGACTTTTTAATCTATTTATTATTATGCTTAGATAATGTGAATCATCCCTGTGTAAGTTGTTACTGTAGAACCGATAACATAATCGAGCGCGCACACCAATATACAGCTGTGATATGCAGCTGGACTACTGCCAGAAAATAAATCAACACACATGAAAAATTGAGAGCTGAGAATTCAGCAGTCCTGTGGTACAGCCCATTTTATTAGGCACCTCAAGATTTTTAAAACGTCCAGTCGCCTGTAATTCTGAACTGTGTTTGGTTGCATTTCTGATCTTTCAGGAAGTTCCCTTGCTCGTCTTCCTGCTCGCGCTTCTTCCACCCATCATGAGCATGTAGTCACAGCATCAAGAGTGGAAATAGAGGAGGAGGAGTATGATGATGAGGACTATGAGCTGGATGACATTTATGTTCGCACCAAGTTTTTGGAATCCTGGCTGTGGACTGATGTCGAACTTCCTGAAGCACCCGAGGCAGATGGGTATTTTCTGCATTATTTTCCATTATTAAGGAACACACCCAAACCCCATGAATATATGAACACACACATGAATACTAAATGCTCCAAACCCCCAACAACGAATACCCCAATCACCTCTAATTGCCCCAAATCCAAATATTTAAATATCTCCATGACAACCAATTTCCCCAAATCCAAAAAAAAAAAAAAAATACCATGACCTCAAATTGCCTTAAACTCAAATATCAATATCACCTTGATTGCTAATTTCCCCAACACCCAAAAATAAATACCCCCATGACGTTTTACTGCCCCAAACCCTAGTAATGACCTGGAACATCATGGCACTGCTCTTTTTTTATACTTAAAAAAAAACTTTTTTTTTTGTTTACCTTTTTTAAACTATTGGTTCCCTGGTAGTCTAGCGGCTCAGGATCCCATGTTCTCTCCACCATGGCCCAGGTCCAGTTCTCAGACAGGGAACCAACCCAGCCACTGGGACTGTACTCTCAGCGCCGGTCCCAAGCACAGATAAAATGGGAGGGTTGTGTCAGGAAGGGCATCCAGTGTAAAACCTGTGCCAAATCAAACATGTGGACCAATGATCCACTATAGCGACCCCTAATGGGAGCAGCTGAAAGAAAAACAACCTTTTCTTAAACAGCTAATTGCCCCAAAGATAAAGATCACCATGACTGCCAATTCCCCCAGATAAAAAAAAAAAAACCCAATGAGCTCTAATTGCCTTAAACACAAATATCAGTATCATCCTGCCTTATAATTCCTCCGACATACAAAATAAATACATCTAATTGCCCCAAACCCAAATATAAATACCACCATGACTGCTACTTTCCTCAAAACACAAAATTAAATACTCCCATGATCTTTTCTTGCCCCCAAACTCTAGAAATTACCTTAAACACCATAGCAATGCTCTTTATTTTCTACAACCTTTTTAAAACTTTCATGTTTATCTTTTCAAACTGCCAATTGCCCAAAATAGAAACATCATCGTGATAGCCAACTCCCCCCTCCCCTGAAAAAAAATACCCTGTGAGCTCAAATTGCCTTAAAACCAAATATCAGTATCATCCTGCCTACTAATTTACCCCGCACACAAAAATAAATGCCCCATGACCTCTATTTTCCACAAACCCTAGCAATGACCTGGAATACCATAGCACTGCTGTTTATTTTTTATTTATTTATTTTTTAAAACTTTCTTTTCAACTTTTTTTCAGTTCTTTTCAAGCACTAGTTATAGTGCTATATAAGCAATAGTTAAAATAATAAATATTTATACTTGTATTCATTTATAAATATTTTTTTCATTTTTAGTCTTGCAGATAACACTGGTTGGATAGAAATGCCTTACATATTCAAGCATATTTGTCTTTCTTTCAGATTGGCTGTCTTGCCAGTGGATTCCGTTCTCCCTGACAGTATCACTCAGTGGGGGATTTTGGGTGTTAGTGCGTCATCTAAGACGGGTAATTTTCTTGGACTCCATTTCCATCTGTAGCTGTCTCTCCCCATTCTTTGTCCTGTATATATCCGATTCTCCTGCATTGTTCATCTAGTGGTCTGACTTTTTGCATTACAAGTAAGGGCCAGATAGACGTACATCAGGAGTCACAGCACAAAACTTAACCTGATGTGGCCGAATGTTCAGCTGGCTACTGCATTTCCAGTTTGAAATCAGATTTTGCGTCTTGCAGGTTTCTGTGTAGCTGAGCCATTCAACATCCGAGCCTGGATGCGTTTCTTTATCGACCTTCGTCTTCCTCGTACCGCAGCCAGAAACGAGCATGTGGAAGTCAAGGCCGTGCTGCACAACTACATGAAGGAGAACATGAAGGTCACTTCCTCACATCTCCTCATGCTTTAGTGCATGTCTTTATTCAACATGGTTGACTTCTTCTAACAGATACCGCTTAGGGTTAAGATTACATTACCACCAACTCTGCTTCTACACAGAGGATTAGTACAGACCTCTCCATCATTCAAGGAGTGTTATCACCACTCAAATTCATTCATATATTTTTTCTCCAAGTATGCTTAGCTTTTGTATCAGAGTGAACTACAAGATCTCAGATGTATCACAGATGTTTTGAATGTTAACGTTGTGTTTTGGGTATGCTGTCTATGTATGTGCATGCGTGCAGGTGCTGGTGATCCTGACAAAGACGGAGGACATGTGCAGTGTGGCGTTTACTGAGGATCATAAGCAGGAGTTGTTGGTGCGAGCGCACTCCTCCGTGCTCATCCCCTACACCGTAATCCCGCTCCGAGCAGGAGAGCTCCCCCTGCAGGTCACTGCCGTGTCGCGTAGCTTCATTGGACAGGACGCCATCCGCAAAAACCTCCGTGTGGTGGTAAAGCTTAATATGGACCTTTTATTACTCAGATGATTTTGAGAAATAGTATTGAAATAGTATTGATCGATATTACACTATATTTCCAAAAGTATTCGGTCACATGCCTTGACTCACATATAAACTTAAGTGCCATCCCATTCCTAACCCAAAGGGTTCAATATGATGTCGGTCCACCTTTTGCAGCTATTACAGCTTCAACTCTTCTGGGAAGGCTGTCCACAAGGTT
>CM074969.1:14865189-14897682 GCA_037577455.1 Pangasius macronema
ATGCAGAAGATAGGGATAGGTGGAGAGTGATGATTCGCTGTGGCGACCCCTGAAGGGAAAAGCCGAAAGAAGAATAAATATATATATATATATATATATATATATATATATATGTATATATGTATATATATATGTATATATATATATATATATATATATATATATATGTGTGTGTGTGTATATATATATATATATAAAACTGACTGTTAAACCCTTAATCATTAAGTGTTTGTGTATTGCATTTCACATTATTTCACCAGTGTGATTGCTCTTTTAATTTCAGGTCAAATGCAGGCAACACAAAATTACATTACTCTATACTCTGTCTCTGTTCTTCTGTCTCAGGCTATGAGAACCAGCTTCATTATCGCAAAACAGATGACTCCTATCCGCCGTATCGGAATGAAGGAAGCAGCACCTGGTATTTGCACAATTTTTACAATATGAGATTTGGTCTCGTCAGGCTATCTATACTCCTTTAAAATAATCTTCCTCCTCTCTGTCACAGGATCACAGCGTTTGTGGTGAAGGTGTTCTCCATGGCTTATCCGTTTATCACAGTGNTCAAGCACAAGCAGCTCTCATCTGGAGCGTTCAAGGAGGACAACCCAGTCTATACCACCTCCATGACGGTGAGAGGATGGACTTGATGAAGACCTAGACAAGTTGACTAACAAGATAGCCAAATGGGAAAATCCTGTGCAGTATGTGGGAAGAGCCAGAATAGTTGGATTGTTGGATGGATTGGTAGTCTGGTGACTATATTTGTACTGACTCTGTGTGTGTGTGTGTGTGTGTGTGTGTGTGTGTGTAGGGAGGTCTTCAGGGTGCTGAATCCAGGGAAACTCTGACTGCGTTTGTACTGATTGCACTGGCTGAAGCTCAGAGTGCCGTTACATGCAGTGATCCAGAAATAAACATGGAGGTAATACACTTGCACCACACCCACACACCCACACACCCACACACACAGAAGTCAGTATGCATTTATTTCATGATCTTACTTTTGGGAAAAGAAAACACACTCACCTGGTCACAACTATCTCCAACACTGCTTTCATTCTGTTTTCCTTAAATAACTCAGGCTTTTGGACTCTACGCTGTCTGTATTTTTTGCAGGTGAGGTTCAGAAGAGCAGGAGAGTATCTGAAGGAGCAATACCACCGGCTGCGCAGGCCATATTCTGTCGCAGTTGCATGTTATGCCCTGGCTGTGAGCAATCAAGGCTGCTCGAAGAGTGTGCTGCTGAAAGCAGCATCACCAGGTATTCTCAGCCATTCCTTTCTCAATTTCTTTAGCGATAAAAATAAATTGATGCGTATAAAAGGAAGTAAAGCGGTGTTAACCACATAATCAAAGTCTGAAATGCCTAAAGAGTGTATGAAAGGAAACTATCAGTGTTTGGAGGCATGAGGAGGGACAGGTAGTACCCTCAACTTTAGTGCCTGAGCTTTGCATACAGACAATATCTGTGCTTAGATAAATGTGACCAACTGCCAAATCACATTCCTTGATTGAGATCAAATCTAATAACAAAAATTTAAAAAAACGTTTTTAAAAAATACACCTTATGTTGTTTTTCATGCATTTGAAGACATTAATCGTTCTTTGCCTTTTGATCTCAGACCGCACACACTGGCCAGACGCAGAAAACTCATTCTTCACACTGGAGGCGACAGGGTACGCACTGCTAGCCCTGCTTAAAGGAGGCCATTTTGAGGAGGCAGCTGCTCCGTTCAAGTGGCTGAATCAGCAGCGAAGGGTTGGGGGAGGATACGGATCCACACAGGTATTGGTTGTAATTAATTTTTGTAATTATCTCTAACTTTGGCAATTTCATTACCAGAGAACGGAGTCTCATTGGTTGCCTGGACAGTTAAAATTTGCCTCAACATGCTCTTTAACAGCTAGGATAAAAGGGCATTTCAAAATACAAATATTAACCGAGGCCAAGACTGTCACCACTCATAAGGTACTACTCAACAAGTTGCCCCTACAGAGTTCTGAATAATTTAAGGGAACAATGACCACAATTGTGAGGTAAAATGGGATGACAATCCCCCCCCCCCCCCCAATTTTTTTTTCCATTTTCTAAGATGTTTATGTATTTTTTATAATTTTATGTAATGGATACAATCTGTTAGTGATGTTGGAGTGCTATAAATGAACCAAGCCCTGTGGGTAACCTGCACAACACTGCCCACATTCTACTCCTGATTTCATCCCATGTGGCCATGGTTTTACAAACAAGTTTTGAGTGTGCAAATGTATGTGTACACGTTCAAGTATGTAGTATCCTTTGCAAGATGCTGAATCCCTTCCCTCTCTCTTAGTCCACCATGGTGGTACTGCAGGCTCTGTCAGAATACCTGGTGAAGAAACCCCCTCCGTCTGACATGAGCCTGCGGGTGGACCTCAGTGTTCCTGGCCGCTCGGATATGAGCTGGGCCTTCACCCCTCGACTGGCCCACGTGGCACGTTCTTCTCGGGTCAGTCACACCTAATTTGCCTTTCCTTTTTGCGCATTCTTGCACTCTTTCTCTTTTTTGCCATTCCATTTTTCATCATCTTTCAGTCCTTTTCACTGCCTGTTCTTTATTTAATTTCCCCGTTATAGCATTTGCTAACTATTTGCTAGCTCGTAATTAAATAAATTGTATTAACCACCTTATTTTATGGCAACTTCCTCTGAACTAGAAGATGTCTGCCTGTTATTATACAGTCAAATTGGTGTATTCAAAGAGGTTTTAGCTGTGGCAAACTACGACTCTCTGAACCTGAAACTCTTCTGCAATGTCTACAAGCCTGTGTGTATAAAGGATCCAGAATGCCTCTCACTCACTGTCACACTCAATGTTACACAGGTCCCTCTAGATCAGGACTTTACAGTGCGTGCCTCAGGAAATGGCCAAGGAATCCTGGAGGTATAAACTACAAAAACGCACCCAAGATACCTGCATCCCGAGAACCCAATTACAGCCTTGATGGCAGTCTTGATGTTTATCTTTCTGTCTCTCCTTCCTCTGCAGGTGGTAACAGTTTACAATGAGTTGCCCAGTGAGCATGAGAAGAGTGCCTGTAATGGCTTTGATTTGGACATTTCCATTACGGAAAGCAACGGTACATCTTTACTCTATTATCCTGCCACTCAATTTCTATATCCAGCCCAGTAATGCATCTTGTGGTCAAAGAATGAATGACCAGAATACTCACTTGTTAATTAAGTTTCATAGGTTTATTCATGCACTCTCTGTTGATTCCAAGCAATGCTATCCAACTGTGGGCAAGTTAACATTCCAGCAGAATGGTTCCTGTACACTGATGACCTCCAGGAAAAGAATTCTTTACTTCTTGAGATCCAAGTGATAGTGTTTTTATCTAGGGAGATCTCCTGAAATAAGATTTGTCTCCCAAGGGTTGCTGAAAATTCCATTATAGGTTTTATGGCCAGTATAGACTTCCAAGGAAATGCTTCTTGATCGCTTCAGATCTCTGTGAGAAAGATTTGTGCTCCTGACCAATCTAACCCCTGACTTCAGTTCTACAGTATAGGGGTTCATGAACACCATAGGTCTTCATGTTAAAGGCTGGAGACCACTGTAAATCTGAGGTAAAGTGTTTATGTTCACTGCTCTCAACTTTCTCCATATGTCACAGAGAAGCCTCCAGCAGATGTAGAGAAGGTGTACAAACTCAGCATCAGTGTGAGGTAAGCCATAAATATGTAAATGCATCATATGACTTAAGTAGCAATAGATTGCAGTATTCATGTGAGCATGAACCTTTTGTCCTATCAGAGCTCTGGAGCAGCATCAAGTGCGCATGACAGTCCTTGACATCAGTCTGCCTACCGGCTTTGATCCAGAAACATCAGACCTCGAGCTGGTGAGAAGCTAAACAGGCTGAGGAATATCATGCACTACAAATAGATAACTGTGTGATTCAGACAGATGTTTAATCAATGAAGACAAATGATGACCATTTTAAGACATTTAGGGAAGGAGTTCAGGAACAAACACCGCCTAAATATACTTGACAGTTACCATAATAATTAGTATATATATATATTTTTCATTACATTTTGTCATAATGACAGTCCTAAAACTGGCCAGAAGGGTCTCAGAAATGCTTCAGTAGTTTTTATCAGTTGGTCAGTCACATAACATTTTTCCAGAGATACTTAATGGGACTAAGATCTTGATGTGTTCTTTGAAATGCTTTAAAAAATTTGCTTGTAGCTTTAAAAGTTCAATCTATTGCTACTTAAGTCAGCTTGTTTTGTGTGCTCTTTGATCTACAGCTGACCAACTCTGTGGATCGATATATCAACAATTTCCAAGTTGTGGATAATCTGAGCGATCGAGGATCTCTCATCATTCATCTGTTCAAGGTAACATGGAGGAANTGAACCAGAAGTTTAAAGTGGGCCTCCTGCAACCATCTACAGTTACTGTATACCAGTATTACAACAAAGGTACACACAACAACCTCCTGTTGTCTGCCTTTTCTAAGTTAAATAAATCTAGTGTATATCAAATAATGGTTTAGTATAATGTATATCAAATCTATCATGTGATTCTGGTGAATGATAAAGTTTGGTCAATTGTGTGTGTTTTCAGATAAACATTGCAGCAGGTTTTACACTCCATCAGAAGACAAAGAGGAACTCAGTCAGATCTGCAAAGGCAACATTTGTCGCTGCACACAAGGTAAGATATAGATACGCCTATATACAGCTGGAGATTATTGGCAACTGTAGGCACTAAAGTTGAGTGAAGTTTCATTTTATGCATTTGTGAAGTAAAGCAATTTGGTGACTACCAACAGGAGTGAGTGAAGATGGTTCATTTTTTTCTTCACCACATTATCCCTGTTCCACATATTAGTTCATACTTGTAGCTCTTTAGACATTCGGTATATCTCACTAGTCCAGCACTACCGGTGAAACCACTAGACCAACAGCAGACTAAAGACTGGTCACCCACCAGGGACCAGTGGAGTGTTATCAGTGACCCTACCAGGTTAATCCTGCTTTCACACCGGCAAAGACGTAATCCGCAACTGCACCGCAGGTTCCCGTTAAACGTGCAATGCAAAATAAAATATACAGGATCTGAGAAGTTCTGGAAAAAATCTACCTTGTGTCTGGCCAACAGTTATCCACAATGTATATAATCATTTTCATGCCTATAACGTGATCACCTGTTTCACAAATACACTTCAAGAGCTCCAAGTGGCCAGTGGGGGGTGTCGTGGGATAAAATTGTGAGGGCAAGTCAGCAAGGACAGGTTTAAAAAAACAAACAAACAAATAAATAATGAAATGGCACACTTGTGATCAATTCAATCAAATTTGTGCAGGAAACTGCTGCGTGATGAAGACAGCTGCTCAGACAAACACAGCGAGAAGCAAGGTTGCGTGTAGTGGAATCCACCATGGTAACCATTACAGATGATCATTATGCTAACGGTGCTCCAGTGAACTAGTATCCGTTGTTGCTCATGTGCATGCTCTGTTTTCCAGTGTATAAGGTCAGAGTGTTGAGTGTCAATAAGAGCCAATATGACAGATATGAGCTGGAGATCCTGCAAGTCATCAAAGAAGGTGTGCAATTTGTGTTTTTCTCTAAAAGCCTGTAACCCATTTGGTCTGTTACCTTAAACTGTGTGTGTGTGTGTGTGTGTGTGTGTGTGTGTGTGTGTGTGTGTGTGTACGCACAGGCTCAGAGTTTGGTCTAAAGGAAAAGGACACACGAGTGTTTCTCTCTCATGCTGGCTGTAGGGCCGGGCTTAATCTACTTAAAGGGCAAGACTACCTCATCATCGGGCCATCCTCTGACATTTGGCAAGCAGGCAGTGACAAGAACGGGTAACATTAAACAGGATCCCCTGTATCTTCATAGAAACACAGATACACACAGGACTGGGCCTAGTGCTGTAAGCGGAAGCTTTTTTCCTCCTCCTCACAACCGCTCAGCACCTCCTTGCACCGAGACAAAACAGACCTGACACCATACTGTGTGTGCCAAACCCAACATATGACACAAGATGGTGTAATGAAGGTGCAGAGGGGGAAAATGGTCTTTAGGGGTGTGTTGGCATTTTCATGCGAGTTTGGTATAGGATTTGGGCATAAGTGTTATTTTGTTTAATCTATAGATATCATTAATCTAACGTACAGAGATTTCAACGTATGCTTTCTTCTGTCTACTAGTATTATACACTGACGAACTGCACATACAGCCATCTGCAGAAAAAATAATTACACAGGATTCCTTTTGCGTTTAAAGACTCAACTAAATATCTTTCAGAATCCTTCAGGTCGCTGTACCACTCATTACATTACCTTCTTTCTCGCTATAACTGCTATCACTTTCCAAACACGCTTTCTGGCCTTCTCTTTGCTGCTCAAGTTGTTCCTGTGTGTATTTATGCAATCTGTAATACTGCAGTTCGTTCAAATGTCCATTGGAGGGGGCACTTTGGCTATAATACATCTATAAAATCCACACAGGACTGCTCTTTGCTTTCTGTCATTTTTTTTAATAACAAAGGTGAAACACTGTCCTGTCTGAATTTCACCTCTTAAAAAAAAAAGGTGATTAAATGGCGATTCCCTGCATCAGAAATGTGTGTCAAACAATCATGCTTTAGAGTTTCTGAATTGTTAATAATTGCTAGGATTTTTGCACTGAGTATTTGAGCCAACACACACATTTGGCATAAGATTATTTCTCTTTCTTACCTACAGGTACACATACACTCTGGGGAAGGACACCTGGGTGGAGCATTGGCCGTCATCAGCTGAGTGTAACGCTGGGGCGGAAAACAAATGCACATTGCTAGAGAAGTTTACAGAAGAATTGCAGAACACTGGCTGCCAGACCTGAGAACCCCAAACCCAGAATCCCCCCCCCCCCCCACACACACACACACGCACGCACACACACACACACCTGCTTTAACATACACACACGTGCAATCACAAATATGTTGTATATCAAAGTAATGATGTGAGTTTAAGTGTCTATTTTACAGGATACCAGGATACAAACCTCTATCATAGTGAAACTTTTCCAATACAAAAGGCACACAGATCTAAATAAAGCTTTATATTAGCAGTGATCTTTCTCTGCCCGTTCTGTCTGATTGAAATCAAAGACACTCTTATGCATCGCTCTCTTCTGTTCTTTAAACAGGTTAAAGATTAGTGAGGGTGCGGTGTTTACTCGCGGACAGCGTGTTGACATTAGCCAGGTTGATTTAGAACACAACCCAGACTCAGTGTCTTCCCTGGATCTATTTGTGATGAACGGCCATCTTGGATCCGCTGCCCTACTTGTCTAGGGTCAAAAGAAGGAATGTTTCTACCACAGGAACTTTTTTAGTAACACGCTACGTTTCCACAAGGGCCGAGTTGAAACTTTGTATCACACAAGCCAGCTGGAATTATTCAACATCTAATGGCACTACTAGCTAGAAGGCTATTAATATTTAGCTCATGAACTGTTTGCCATCTTTAATGATTAAAAAAAAAAAATCTGGCAGAGAAGATGGTCACGTGACCTTTCTGTCTGTGATCTATGATCACAACTTTGAACGCAAGACCAACAAGCATTTAAAAAGAAAAAAAACTAAACGCAACACTAAGAACAAAATCCACCCTATATGACTTGGACATAATTAAAATTAAACTCTGACTTTGGGGTGGTGTGATGAAGCACAGTGAGTGTTACTAGCCCAAATTTGATTCAGCATTTCCGACTTGTTTTGTTCCTCTTATACAACAATGATTTGTGAACGATTACAATTAAAGAACAACAAATCATACTTTGGAATCCGATTATAGGTACATTTAATGTTGTGAAATGTCCTGTGATTCCCTCATTTTTCACATGAAGTTATTAACGCAGCTTGTCATGTTACAAAGAAACACAGTTACTTAAAGCTACTACTTTTCCTTTGACTGTTACAAAGCGCTGACACCTGAGACTCCTTCCATAAATGTTAAATAAACCTCTCCTTACAGAAATCGTCATCATATCAAGAATTACATGTACAGCATCATACTGTACAAGTTAAAATATTAATATCGCAAAAAGTGTGAAGTTGCAGTTGGATATCACGATGTACTAAAATCATGTTTCATGTTGTAGTTTCCTGAGATGGCCAGTAGAGGGAGAGATTTAGTCAAAATCAATTTGACAAACGTTTCCTCCCACACTGGGACACTTGCAGGGCTTTTAGTCTGATTTTAACTTGGAAATAATTCAAGATTATTGTGGTTTGTGTTGTTGCTAATACAGATTATACATATTACAGCTCTAGATAGGTGACAAAATGCACATTACTGAACGCACACGTCCATGTCTTTTTAACTTTTATAGCTGCTGTAACATAAGTGAAAAGAAACTAACTTTTTTTACAGACAAAACTTTAAACAGATACTTTAACAAATAATAATGAAAAAAAATGACACTAACACTAAGAAAGGGGGTCTATTCTGGTCTTCTGTTTGAAAATTTAAAATAAAGAAACCCTAAATCCTTGAGTTTTGCTGCAAGTGTAAGAGTTGCTTAACAAAGTTAGCAACTAGCTAATGTTAGCTATGAAAAAAATGGCTAGCCAACTTGACTAGCAAGATGATATTTCTTAATTTATTGCCTTAGCAAACCCAAAGTCATACAATCTTATGTGTACATACACTCACCAAACACTATTAGGAACTATATACTAATACCAGGTAGGGCCTCACTTTGCAAAACAGCCTCAATTCTTCATGGCATGGATTCCACAAGATGGTGGAAACATTGTTTTGAGATTCTGCTCCATGTTGCGTCATGCAACTCCTACAGATTTTTCATGCTCCAAATCTCCTGTTCTGCCACATCCAAAATGTGCTGTATTGGATTCAGATCCAGTGACTGGGAAGTAGTGGAGAACACTCAACTCATCATCGTGTTCATGAAACCATTTGAGGCAACCTTTGCTTTGTGACGTGGCGCGTTATCATGCTGGAAGTAGCCATTAGAAGATGGTAAATTGTGGCCATGAAGGGATGCACATGATCACCAACAATACTCAAATAGGCTGTGGCATTCAAGCACTGATTAATTGGTATTAACAGCCCTAAAGTGTGACAAGAAAATATTCTCCATACCATTACACCATCTCCACCAGCCTGGACTGTTTCTGTGTTTAGGTTCATGGATTCATGCTTTTGGTGCCAAATTGTGACCCTACCTTCTGTGTGCCTCAGCAGAAATCGAGGTTCATGAGACCAGGCTACGTTTTCCCAGTCTTCACCTGTCCAGTTTTGGTGAGTCTGCTCCCACTGCAGCCTCAGGCTTCCGTTCTTGGATGACAGAAGTGGAACCCGACGTGGTCTTCTGCTATGTCTCGAGGTTTGATGTGTTGTATATTCTGAGATGCTTTTCTGCTCACCACAACTGTATAGAGTGGTTATCTGAGTTACTGTAGCCTTTCTGTCAACTCAAACCAGTCTGGCCATTGTCCGTTGACCTCTCTCATCGACAAGGCCTTTCCATCCTTCTGCTGCTCACTGGATGTTTTTTTTTTCCCCATCATGTGTAAAGTCTAGCTGTAGGTATAGAGACAGGTGTTCCTAATAAAGTGCTCAGTGAGTGTATATAGTATGGTGTAAATGAAGTACACTTGTAACACAGTTTGGCTGCTTTTTTGGCTCCTTCCGCCCAATTTACCTCAGTCGCCTTACTGTTAGCTAATGATAACGGGCTGTACAACTAACTGACTAGATAATTTAGCTAATATTTCTCAGTTAAATTTATATTTATTTAATTTTTGTTTAATAATATACATTTTTTCCCTTAGAATTTCTTTTTTTAATAACAGGTGTCTTTCCTTTTCTTTGGCTAAATATCCTAACAAGTTCACTTAATTAGCTAATGTTTGCGGAGAATAACTGGTTAGCCAACTAATTTAATTATGCTTTAATATCATTAATTTTTGTTTCAAAAGTTAAATTTAGAAGAAAAAAAAACACAGCCTTAGTCTAGGTACACCTGTAAACACAGTTAGCTACAATTTTGTGTGTATTTTTACTTTTTTTTTTTCCATTTAATTGCCTTAATTACTTCAGTGAACTTTGCTGATTAACTAGCCTCAATTAGCTAATGCAAACTGGCTAGACCACGAGTCTGGCTAAATTAGCTAATATTTCTTACGAGTTTTTCCGTTTAAATAAATCCAGATTTTCTGTTTACAAACTCACATTACCACAGACGCCTTTCTTGAATAATTATCCTGACCTGACATGCTAATGTAGCTAGCTAACGTGTGCAGAGAAAAAAATTTAGCTATATTTATTAACAGCAACACTAGATAGCAACTATAAAATTTGTTACTTATAAAGCAACGAAATAAAACATTTACACTGATACTTACATGTGAATTGTCTCGCCATAGCACCTGAACAGGGTTTTGTTGCAGAGTGTAAAAAAGAAAAAAAAAAATTAATAAATGAAATATTGAACTAGTGATGTGTCGTTCGCCAACGACTCGGCTCTTTGAGTCGGCTCCTTTGAGAACCGACTCGCAAATTTAAGCCACATTTTTCTGATCCCCTTCCCTAATACACCTGACCACACACAGTACTTCAATCTTCACCAAACGACAGGGTAATCTGATTAAATTACACAAGAGCAAGCAGCTTACATCTGCAAAATAAATAAATAATAATAAAGAAACGTACTTTTGCGAGTCGGTTCTTTGAACGCTGAGAACCGACTCGCATATACAAGACATTTTTCCTTTTTTTTTTTATTTAGAGGTGCAAGCAATGCCGTTGATTTTTTTATTTATTTTTATTTTTTGTCTACTTTAATCAAATTACACGCCTGCTGGTTGAAGATGTATTGACTGTGATCAGTGTATTAGGGAAGGTGATTACTTATGATAAAAGGAACTAAATCTTCAAAATTGAAGCACAGATACAGCAGCATAATAACATGAATGCAGGGAAGCTTACTGCACATTTGTAGTGTCATGCATATTTAGCAATTATTTAAAAAGATTTTTTAAAAAGCAATGCAAAGTAGAGTCATGATATTTTGTTAAATAGAAGGTAGAATAAGATTTTATGAAACAATCATGCCTCAGGGTCTCCGGTTCGATCCTGAGCTAGTTTCTGTGTGGAGACGGTTTCCTCCAGGTTCTCCGGTTTCTTCCCACCTCCCCAAAACATGCCAGTAGGTGGACTGCTAAGTGCTAGTATTCCCGTTTTTCGTCCAACGTTCCTGGGATAGGCTCTGGATCCATAACGACCTTGACAGTAAAGTGGTTACTGAAGATGAATTAATGAATGAAAAAATTTAAACGTTTTGTCTGGTTTATTTAAAAAAAAAAAATGACAGTGAGGCATTTGGGAGTCAGCTCTTGTTGTTCAACTGAGTCAAATGATAGGATTCACTGAGAAGAGCCGGAATTCCCATCACTAGTGAACATTAGTCCAGCTACAGTTTTAATAGATGTGCCACCGCCTACAGCACAGTGAGACATACACACTGTTTTTTTATTACAATGTGGAGGTGTGTGCGTGCATGCGTGTGTGTGTGTGTGTGTGTGTGTGTGTGTGTGTGAGAGAGACCTTGATGCTCAATACTCAGTCATAACATGGAGAGGAAATGAGAAATAATGCCTTCATGAATCTTCCTCAAGAAGAAAGATAGAAATAGAGAGATTGTAAAAGTAATCCATCATTTCTATACTTTAAGATGTTTGCATTATAAAAATCTAATGTACATATGAACATATCATGCTTCAAATGTGAAGTAATAACAAATAATGAATAAATAAATACTAAAATAATCAATAACCAAAAATTATCATTAAATGGTAGAGCGAGCTTTACATTGAACTCTCTCTCTCTCTCTCTCTCTCTCTCTCTCTCTCTCTCTCTCTCTCTCTGTTAATATGACCTTAACTTTACAAAGCTTTTAGGAANAATAACACTAACAAGTAATGCCATTTGTTATGCGTTTCTATCATTAGGAGGATATTTGCTCCCCCACAATAAACTAGAAACTGGCTCACACTCTCACAGTGCATCTCTGACACAACTTTATTTTAAGATAAGCTTATGTTAAGACAGGGTTAACACTGTCAATGTCAAAAGGCACAAAACAATTGGGCTGTGTATGTCTACTTGTGTGTGTGTGTGTGAGGGGGGGTACGTCTATTTTCCAGTCGATTGAAGAGCCGCTGCAAGCTTTTTCCACTTAATTTGGCAGAGTTCCCGTTGTGCTTGCCAGCACCCACATCCACCTGCACACACATGCAAACACACACACACACACACAGAGAGAGAGAACAACCCTCATCTGCAATCATATCCCATTTATTCCTCTCATACTATCATACTGACATGCTTTTCTCACACTGACACGCAATTGCCCCATTGCACGTATACCCGTCTACACACACACACACACACACACACACACACACACATTACTCAGTTGCACAATGTGTTTCAAAAGGAATCTGAGGTTCACAGCACACTGCTTACAAAACATACCATATACAACAGTTATTAAGCATGCAGTGTGTGTGTGTGTGTGTGTGTGTGTGTGTTTGACTTTTCTACAGCTTTAGGGTGTGCAGAATAGCTTTTGATCCATTATCGCAGCAGGGAGTTTCCACTGAAGTGCACTTCAAATGAGTGCGTTCTTTCCACCTGTGCAGGTGTGTTTGTGCGTGTGTGTGTGTGTGTGTGTGTTTGGGGAGGTCAGGAGGTCACTGTGAATGTGTGTTTTGTGTGTGCCACTGCTGTCGAATATTTAAACTGCCATTAATGGAGTGAGTAATGAGGGGTTTTCAACACACTGTGTGAATGATGTCATTGCAATGTGCTTGTGAGGCATGACACACATGCACACGCACACACACACACACACACACACACATTTCTCTTCCTATATTTTTGAGTACCTTCCACTGAAATAATTATTCATGCAGATAAAGAATGCTGTGCTACACCAAAATCTAATCCTAACCTTAACCTTTTGGCTCTGTTAGTTTTTGTAAAATAAATAAATAAATAAATAAAATAAAAATTTTAAATGCGGTTTTCTTTGTGGGGACCAGCTTTGTCCTCACAAGGTCAAAACTGGCAGATGTATGTGTCCTTGGTGCCCACAAAGATATAAAAACAAGACATCACACACACCTCACACCTCATGCTCACTCAGGAACAATGCAGTCCCACCCCCTGCCCATCATTCTTAAGGATTTGGCTCAAATAATAATGACCTCATTTAACCTCCAGCTAAGACACACACACACACACACACACACACACACACACACACACGCACGCACACACACTCTCTCTCTGTTTCTCTCTCTCTCTCTAGATGTCAGACCCTGCAGCTAAGTGACACGACAATGCTCCTGTTCAGCAGTGCTTTGCTAATTACTCTAATCTCTCCTTTTTCTAACCAAAAAAGAATTTTGGGTTTAAAAGCGTTGGGGCGTGTTTCAATTCAACCTCTTTACTTCACCACTTTTGTAGGGTGTCTAAATGTTTAAGTTACTCTAGGACACTGGATCATTCATCTTGTAATGTCATTCCGTAATGCACCATGAAATGTAAGACATGAATGATTTTATTACAACTCAAACAAGGTAACAAGAAAGGTTAGTGTGTATTAGTTCTGTCATTGTATTATTTTTTTTTATTAGCAATTTGTTCATTTGCTAACATCTGCATAGGCAGCTGGTCAGCTGGTAGCCAAGGCGTAGATACAGGAAACAGCTTGGGGCCCTGAGTTTTGTGAGATTCATGAAAATATCAAATTTCAAAGTGCCCCAAACCCTCAAATATGATGTGATGTGGTAATGTCATGCTTTTCAAAATGAAGAGGACCTGTCTGGAAGCCTGGTAAGTGGAGATAATATAACAAAATAATTGTCAATGACACCTGTAGATTAAGCCATTAAATTATGCAACACTAGCGCAACATCATTTTTGCAAGCAAACAGCTCAAAGTTGGAGCGCGTAATGTTTGCTGTTTAGCAAGCTGGTAATTTCGCACAAAATTCTCTTGATAGCTTGATCTTTTAAAGTAAAGCCTTAAACAACGATGTTATGTTGTGGCCCACGCGATGTAATGATGCTTTAAATAATTGCATCATATTAAAGCATAATCTAAACCATAATCTTGGGAATCCAGTAGTTCCTAGAATCGGCCTCTGGTTTGTATGTTACTGCTGTGTAAAGGTTGCAGGAGGTTTTTACTTTCATCCAGACAGGAATAGGGGGATGACAAAAAGCCACATTCATGTTAGTAACTAGGAAATATTGTCTAGCATTTGTTCAAGCTATTAAATATGCCTTGTAAAAAGCAGTTCCTACCAACAGCCAGACCATATCCTTCGTCGTTGTGTGTAGTGCAGCAGATGGTGGGATTTGGAAAATAGTTGCACACAACACAACATTTGCAGCGCTGAGAATAGAACTATATATGAACCAAGTAGGGGTTTGATAATACTGAAACTTTAAATCTTGGAATGATCCATACAGACATCCTTGAGTCACTGGAGTGTACCATTAGCCCTCGTCACCTTAAGCGAATTCTCAAAGTGAATGGACTTTAAGCTGTTAAATTATTAACCGGAGGCCACGTATTAAGTATGATGTTCCCACAGCAGAATAAGTCATGGGTTCAGGTTACTTTTCAAAATAGAATTTACTCACAGCTGCAGTGTATTACTTTGCTGCCACGCCTTATTTTAAAAATTAGCACTGTGTCACCCGTCTAGTTAGCAATGGCTAGAAACTCAGTTTAATCGACTAGCTGTGTGTCATAGAACAAAATTCTGACTAACACTAAAAGGTTTAATGTTCAGCATGTGAGCCATAAAACCAGATATGTTGTACAAAACAACACTGAGTATAGAAATAGGGAATTCCAGTTAGCTCTTTCCAGCTGTTTGGACTCATAATGTACTATCATATAGTACACACACACACACACACACACACACACAGGAATGTCTTCACGATGCCCCTGCTTAGTTGAGTCTATAGAATCTAAATATAGCTCGAGTGAGTGTTTCCACTTCCTGTCACATCTGGCACCTGGGTGTAGTCTCACACACACATATACACACACACACACACACACACACAATCACAATTCCCTCAGACTTAGCAGTGTCAGCCGTTCTCCGCACATCTGCTCTGTGGTACACAGGACAATACCACGGAAAGCACTAATCCCTCTTTCCCTCTTCCCATCTTTCTCTCTCACACACTCGCACCCTTAAAGCTTCACATGTCATTGTTGAAACATGCCTACTACAGTGGCACTTCCTAACGTCTTATCTTGAGGTTGCGACACTGTGATGGAAGTACGGAGACAAAGAGATGAAGATTGGAAGGTCTTTTGTCTTAACCTTTAGAGAACAGATAAGAAGGGGGGAAAAAAACAGGAAAGCACCACCATTCTTTATCTGTTTGTTTTTCTCTGTGAGATTGATGAGATAAGTATGTGAGACACCTGCTGACGCTGTGTCTATGCTATATTCAGTATGCCTCATATATCCTATTTATAAATTTATTGTTGTTTTGTCCTTCGTCTTCATCTGGTGCATGTGCTGTACTGCATGTTTGGTTGCATCGTCCTCAAGTATTACATGTTTAGTTTAAAAATGTACCTAAACACTTAGAAATGTTTTAGTGCTAACTTAAATTTATATGTAAAACATTAGTGATGTGGCTACTTTCTTTTCTTTTCTTTTTTTTTGGCATAGACTTTAGCTAATGGCCTACAAAGTAACAAATTTTCTCTGAATTTTTCAGTAATGCTGAAAAACTTTCGCTCAGTCCCAAAAAGGACATGAAGGCGGAGGAGAGCATTAGCCTCGAGTTGCAGTAACATGCTAGTTGCTAGCTAATTCCTAGTTGTTAGCCAATAGCTGCTATTTAACACATATAAATATGTATTCTGTACTTTGCATTTGTCTTCAACTTTTAAAAATAGGGAGGGAGAATTTTTTCAAATGGCTAAAATAACCAAATTAATGCTGGAGGTTATTTGTCAATTTTTTTTTTCTGTGGTGAAAATTTGACTTTTTGTTATCTATTTTTTTTTTTTTTACTTTCCTTTAAGAACTTAACAAGCAGGAGACTTAATTTTTTATTTTTTATTTTTTGGCTCAACGTTCCACAAGTCTACAAAAAGCTAGCAAAAAGCTAATTGTACTGGAGCAAACAGTCAAACATTCAAAATCACATGTAAACAATCTACATACTCAGCTTTGCCAGCATAGCATTATGCTAACTTCTAACTGAGTGACCGTTTGCCCAGACGTTAGCAAACAACCTGATAGCGGACCAAAGACTGGTGTACAATGACAAGTTGTATCGAAATCTTCTGTCAGTACTAACGGTAATTTATTTGAGTAAAATCAAAGTGATAGCACTCCCATTCAACTGGTAGTTCCAAATATAGCAAGCAAAGTTATGTATAACTTCCAAACATATATTATTTTGTCTGTGGAAGGGAGTAGTCATGATTTACTGGAACATTGGGACACTGAACCATTCCAGAAAACTTGTCATGACGTCACATGTAAATACAGCTACACCCTGAACTTTGTTAGCATAGCAGTAAGCTGACGAACTGACTGGCTGTTTGCACAGACATTAGCAAACAACCTAAAGGCTAACAAAAGGCTGACAGAGCATTGTGTACAATGACAAGTCAAACTGAATTGCTTTTCCCAGTGTGTGTGTGTGTGTGTGTGTGTGTGTGTGTGTGTGTGTGTGAGAGAGAGAGAGAGAGAGAGAGAGAGAGAGAGAGAGAGAGAGAGAGAGAGAGTTTGGCTAACTGCTGTGGCTAACACAGTTCGAGACTGGTAGGAAAACAAATTAAATATGGTTTTTTTTTTTGATAATGTTGTTTAAAACTTATAACAGAAGCCTGAATCGTAACTGCTACAAATTCTTCCTGAGATCACCCACCAGTGATTGATAAATGTGTGCCTCTGCTCTGACTGTGAAAGAGGTCAAAAGGGCATGCCCATCTCTTTTTCTCTCTCTCCCATCGTCCCTCCATCGTCTGTTCCCACCCTCCTTCTCTGTCTGGAGTTTAGACTTGGTAAGATGATACCATGCAATACACTGTTCTCCATATCACTTCACTCCACCATCAGAGTGTTTCTGTGTGACAAACACACATAAGTGAGAGCAAATTGTATATGCACACACACACACACACACACACACACATTTTTCACACACCACATGTTTCTGAGTTACTTTATTGTGGCTGTATAGCTCAAACTAATGGTATGTAAAAAAAAAAAAGCTCAGGCACAGAGGCCATGCCTCCTTCACTGGGACTGATAGGTACAGACGCCATGCCTCCTTCATTGTAACTGACAGGCACAGAGCCATGCTTTTTTTAATGGGACTGATAGGCACAGAGGCCACACCTCCTTCATTGTAACTGACAGGTACAGAGGCCACACCTCCTTCATTGTAACCGTAAGGTACAATGGCCATGCCACCCTTATTAAAACTGATAGGCACAGAAGCCACACCCCCTTCAGTGGGACTGACAGGCACAGAGGCCACGCCTCCTTCACTGTAATTGATAGGCTCAAAGGCCATCCTGTCTACACTGGGACTGACAGGCACAGAAGCCATGCTTTTTTTCATTGGGACTGAGGTACATAGGCCACGCCTCCTTCATTGTAACGGATAGGCTCAGATTAACATTGCTGTAGTAGAATGTGTCAGAAACTACATAAACAAATCTATTTGTGATACTCAACAACTTAACATGGTTTGAGGCAAGTGTGTGATGACTTAGCCATGTGATGATAACATCACTTAAGCTTACATCACTTGTTAGCAACATTAGCCTTGCTGCTATAGTGCAAAGCTATAGAAGAAAACTCATGACACTAAACACGTATGGGTTGTTGGACTGCTTTGAGGTATAGGGGGAAATTTTTGGCCAAGCTGAAATCCCAATACAGCTTAAAGCAAAGGTTCGTGAGATGGGTCAGCGACTGTCCACCAGAAATGAGTGTGAGAATGTATATCTAAATAAGATTTAATGACTCTGCTTATAAAAATGCAAAGTATGTGTGTATCTGTGAGTTATATCTCATTAAAGACATAGGGAAGCTGACCCTGAAGTCAACAGAGCATGGACACTACAGCTGTATCATCTGTAATAGGATATATCCTGATCTCTCCCACACACACACACATACACTGGACCTATGAATAAACCGTGCCATATTTAACCATGCTGGAATATAATCCAGGATAAGGATTTGGATGGCTACCGTCCAAAGTCTCCAGCTATAAAGCATAATGGCTTTTGGTCTGTGGCCAAGCAAGAGGTTTTAAAGCTCTAATATCCATTTTTCTGGCTGTAATTATTGTCTAGGATGGAAAAGATGGATAAAAAATGCTTATCTGGTGCTTTGAAGAGGATCTGGGATGGCCCCGTGACCTAAGAGCGCGCACACACACACACATACACACACACTCTAACACACTCTTATCCTCCTCCCTAACACACTTGTCTTTCTTCTGTCTCTCTGTTTGCGTGTGGTCTCAGCTTCAAATGTCTCTCACGCACATGTATACACACATCACAGGGTCTCAGAAGTATATCAGAGCCCACAGGCTTCCAGACGACCACCATCACACACACACACATACATACATATACACACCATGAAATGTACAGTACTCAGTAGTGATGAGAAAGGTCTCTGTCTAAACAAGGCCTCCGGCTGCATCCAAATAATCAAAATTTGGGAATTTCCACTGAAATGACACAGACTGCTAGCATCCGTCCCCATGAGGCCACAAAGGGAATCTGGGTGTGTGTATGTGGGGAGGTTTTGGCTTCTGAAGCAGTAGCACTGTGCTTTTTGCCTGAAATACTGGCTCTGTCCCAAAAAATCATTTGTAGTTCTTATTGAAGAAACTTCCAAGGATAAATGCAGTGATTTCACCCATCAGTGCTTGACATGCACACTGCTTGAGGCATGTCTGTCTACAGTAAAGTGTGGATTTTAAATAAATATGTTACCTAGCTAAGCTTTAAAAAACTTCAGAAATATTAGTGTGCTTTTTAAACTTTTAAATAAAATCTGCAATTCAATCATCATTTTTTTAAAAAAAAAGTTTCTTTATTTTTAGGGGGCCAAGCACCAAGTGAAGTGATAAGCATTTCACCTTTTAGCCCATATCTCAACTAGACAGGATCTCTGTGTGAAGAAAAAAACCGAATCACGTTTGGTTAAGCCACGGCAAACACCAGCTAAATCGAGGGCCCACTTTTGTGAAACTTGCTTTTGCAAACCAGTCCAAGCATTTTTGGCATATCTTCATTAAATCAGTGACATACTACTCAACAGAATCATAACCTAAATAATTGTCAAAAACACTTTGAGATTTAAAAACCATATGGCTGTCACATGCTAATCATGTTTTACGGGGCAGAGTTCGATTAAATGTATGGATTCACACAAATCCTGAAGTATGTGGTCATCTATAGTGGGTGGGTTTAGGTTCAACTAGCGGTAAGTCTGATCCAGCTGAAATTTGGTGTGCTGTATCTTTGTGCCAATTTGTACATTACTAATGATACAGGGTTACTTTAAAGACATGGCCACCATCAGCCAATCTCGGAAGTCGTCCGTAAAAACGTCCCAATGGTGACTCGGTCCTTTGTACTTGTCATACAAGTAGATACCAGAGTCTTGTATTCTATGTCACTTGGCAAGCCATTGGAGTTGCTATTTGTGAAAGGTGCTTGGACCCCACAGATCGCTGCTTGCAGATATATTCTGTGGTTATAATTGTTCAGTTTAGAGTCATAGGCTATGAGGAAATCAGATACTGCAAAATGACCAACTTTTTGTGCATGTTTTTGTGAGGAACATATGACAGATGGGAGCCATGTGACAGGTGCTGACCATCATTTCTTCCCAGACAACAGGAACTTGCCCCAGAGTCCCACTTGGACAGCATTACACAACTTGTGATTTGGATTAAGTAGTTCATTTTTTTCACCTCACTGTGAGTCAGGTTCTCACTGCTCGCTTTTCCCATAATACGTCACACAGGAACTAACTATCCCAGATGGAAAATGATTAGGAGCGAAATTTTCAGACGCGCATAATCTGAGTATTGCCTCACAACATTCTCATTTTGCTCACAACACAATAGCTATAGACTGAAACATGGAAAGTGAGGCAGGTGTTTTATGACTCTATCCTGTGAGTCGTATCCTAAATCACTTTCTGAGTTAACACAGAGGGAAACGGCTGGTAATGGACGAGTTATTTGGCCAAGACCCAAATAAACTGCCGTGAAGCTGTATGCTCCATTAAACATGGCCATATTTGGCTGCTACTGTTGTTCTCTGTGTGTGTGTGTGTGTGTGTGTGTAGGTAGTGAGCGAGAGTGAAAGAGTTAGTGATTGTGTGAGTTAATGAGTGAGTATATATGTGTGTGGAAGACTGAATGAGTGAGTGAAAGTATTCGCTTGTGGCCACTTTAATAGGAACACTTGTACACCTGCTCATTCATACAATTATCCAGATTTCTGTTCTGACGTGGTCTTCTGCTGATGTAACCCATCCCAGCCCAGGTTTTGATGTGTTGTGTTTTCTGAGTTGTTTTTTAGCTCACTACAGTTATAAAGAGTAGTTATTTACTAAGAGTTACTACAGACTTCCTTTTAGCTTGAACCAGTCTAGTCATTCTCCTCTGATCTCTCTCATCAACAAGACATTTCCGCCCGCAGAACTGCCGCTCACTGATGTTTTTTGTTTTTCGCATCATCCTGTGTAAACTTTAGAGACTGTTGCGTGTGGAAATCCCAGGAGATCATGTGTGAGAGTGAATGAATGAGTGTGTGTGTGTGTGTGAGACTGAATGAGAGAGTGAGTATATGTATGTGATTGAGAAGGATTGAGTATGTGTGTTTGTGAAAAAGCGAATGTGTAACTATGAGCGAGAGTAATTGAGCAAATGAGTGCACATTGTAAACGAATGAATGGGTGAGCGAGTAAATGAGTGCAGTGTAATATTCTCATGCTCAGCATGATGGGAAGGAGAGCAAAAATTTGAGTTTTGGCACAAACCCCAAAGGAGCTTGGCATGTTAGGCTAGTGTTAGCCGTGTGTGTGTATGTGTGTGTGTGTGTGTGTGTGTGTGTGTGTGTGTGTGTGTGTGTGTGTGTGTGTGTGTGTGTGTGTGTGTGTTGTGTCCTTTCCCACAGTTGTGCTTGTTGCGGTTGTGTTCTGTGTTTCATTCTTTTTGGCAGTGTCAAATCTCAGGGGAGTCCAACTCCCATGATCCTTTGGTCTCTAGCTATTTTTGCCACAGCCATAATGAAGGCGATTTGCTTTCTGTGTCTCCCCAGTGTTACACACTGCTTCCAGTCATGCATGAATAAATTCATAAACAAATTCATCAGTGCTCATTCCTTTGATTTAGCGGCCCCCCGCCCTCCCACCGAGATGCCTGTCATGTCTCACACGATATGAAACCGTATGAAATATTCAGAGTGCAAATATCATGTTTTTGATTTATCGTTGTTCCCTACATAGAAGAAATTCACAAATAACTCAACACTAAATGTCATATATTACAACAGAGGAATTATTCAGTTAGGGAAGCTGCCAGAATAATTTGTTAAACAGACTGTAAAGAGGATCACTTTTAGCCAATGGTACTTTGTTAAAACAACGTGAAAACACTGTTTGCTCCGAGTTTCACCTCTTTATATATATATATATTTGTATATGCAGCCTTGTTATCTGGACCACCAACAGAGAACATTTAGAGAGAACAAGTATTTATGAAGGTGCCATGTTAAAGTAGCACTCTGCTGCTTGTAAGGTGAATTTCAATTGCAATGAAAATACTGATAAGGCATTTCCTTTCCCTGAACTGACTCTATCCACTCTTTTGAAGCTACGCACACCCTGTGAGTTCCTTTTCAGGGAAAAGGGGCAGAGCTCAGATGAAGAAACTAGCAACATTAGGTATTCAGTTCCTACCCATGTTCATGAAGCTCCTCCCCCAGGGTTTTCTACAGTGGACCGTTAAAGAAAATGTCTATAAAATGACTTCAAGACGACTTATCAAAACACAACAATGATACAATGATATAATGATTGGAAGAACTATAAATAGAAATGAATACGAAATCTGTAAGGTGGATTTTGTTCCTGGGATTTTGCAAGTGGTGTCAGACCGAGCTCTTCTGCAGCTAGATGTGGGTAAAAGGATGCTCACCAATGCTGTCCCACCTGAAATAATACAATAATAGAAATCGATCGGGTTGCTGGATTGATACTGATCTTAGGTTCATATCTTATGTCTTCGTGAGACATAGCCGGTATAATCCTCCTCAAACAATGGTAATAATTATCACATATTAAGTCATCTCAAGACAGATGGTAACACCCAAGTTACCATCATCCAAACCACTAGCTCCTCCCCAAGCCACCCACTGCCTAAGCCCTAAAAAAAACAGGGAATACTCTTGTATTTAAAGTATTATCTTGACAGTTAAACACAGTAAGACTTGTTGAAGTTATTGAAGCCCTGAAAACTCTGATGTGTGGGGTTTAGTGGTTACAGCTTTTTGTAAGACTTCAATCACATTAAATAAATTCCCCACACTTATTAGAATTCCTTTGAATTTAGCATTGTAAAATGAACAGAAGCTGTTGATTCTTGTGTGGTATTTTTTGTGAGTGTCAAGATCAGATGTTCTGGGGATTCCTCCGGGTGAAATATAATGTCATTTGCGTCAGTTGTGGTAACATTACTATGTAGACAAAACAGCATACAACAAGAAAGAATGTTGTGTAATGTGAGTCAGGTAGTGTGCACTTGAGTTAAGGAACATGGTGGCATCTTAAAAGCTCCAGAAAAATTCACCAAACCCACAGTATAGATTAAGACACACACACACACACACACACACACACACACACACAACACCTGACCTGCCTTATCTACTGCTGTTTTAGTTACGGGACATTGCACTCACCTCTTTATGGCCTTTCTCCTTCATCCCTCTTTTCCCTCCACTATTGTCTCAGCTCACTTTTTCCTTACATCACCTCTCTCCAATGGCTAAGTGTCTGTGGAGCTTCCTGTCTGGACCAAAGGGGACTGATTAAAGGTTCACTCATCCAAAATGGAGAAAGGGAGGGAGGAAGGGAGGATGGATGGATGGATGGATGGTGAAAGAAACATACCCTGACACCCACTCCCTCTTCATTCCCCAGTTAGTCATTAGTCTACTGGGGCTATTTATGATGTAAATGCCATCTCAGATCGCAGCTATTAACTCCTCCACTGTTAGCTGTTAGTCACAGTTAATGGGTGATCAGGACTGTCAATTTTTCATCGAGACGAAACTGGTCGCCCTGGTCCAGAGTCATAATATAGTTTTATCCCAGTACTGCATGTATGTATCCTCAGATTCCTGTTCTTGGCTAACAGGTGTGCAACCTCTACACCGGTTTTCGAACACTCGACGATTTGTCAGAAAGCAACAAGTTTTGTTACTGTCATTTTAGACAAGACAAGAATTCTATCATGCTTTGGTGTGTTGATCATTCTGCCACAGTCAAAGCCACAGAGATCATATTTTGACCCCATTCTGATGTTTGATGTGAACACTGAGAGTCACATAGTATCTGAACGATTTTATGCATTGTGCTGCTGCCACATGATCATCTGATCAGATGAACCCGCAGATGTACAGGTGTTCCTATTAAAGTGGCAGGTGTGTATGTTTCCTGGTGTAGCAAATAAACTCATAGTGAAGTTAGCCCAGTTCCATTTAATCTCTTAGACATGTTCTTGTCACTGTTCTTGTACCAAGTGTACATCTTTTATACATTTAGTATGTATTTATACCTTTAAGAAAATTTAATGCACATAATTGGAGCTTAAAAGGACCTTAAAGCTTTACTCTAAAATTAACTAATTAAAGGAACAGAACATCACAAGCACTTTCCCAGATAAAAGATGCATATTAAAGGTACAAAAGATCTACTTTTAATGGTACCACTTCACAGCGTCAGGGAGACAGACTTGTTTGAGCTGACAGAAGGGCTGTGGTAACTCTGATAACTACTCTTTACAGCCGTCCTGTGCAGAAAAGCACCTCATACTGAGCCGTGAGGCATAAGGAAAGGTACAGTTTGGGACTTTTATTTCTGACAGTATAATGGCAGTACTTCACACTGGAGATGGGTTTAAATGTTGAATTATATTTCCTAAACTAAAAAAAAATAATAAAATAAAATCTTTTTAGTTGAAGTCGTAATTAAGGGGCGACTTCAAGTGCGTGAACGTTACAGGTGGACCCTGCGCGAGGCTGCGGGAGCGCGCGCGCGTTAAGGGAGCGCGCCTCCCTCACTTTTTTTTTTTTTTTTTTTTTTTTTTTTATTTGGAGCCACGAAGCGTTCAGAGTTCATTCACGACCAGACGGAGCTCGGTGAGCGCGCGCTGCACGGGAAACCCCCCAAAAAAACAAACAGCACACACGCGCTCACACCTCTGCGACACAGTTTTGGATTACATCAAGGAGGAAGACGCTCTTTATTACCGAAAGGATTCCTGTTCAGTCTTTTTTTTATTGTTGTTGTTGTTTTAAATCACGTTGACGGCGCGTGCACGATGCAGCGAAGATAAAGGAGAAGCCGATTCTTTATTTCTGGTCACTTGGAACGCGATGATCGAGTCGATCGCGTTTCGGGGATCTCGAGTCTTCGCCAGCGACCGTGTGTGCGGTCCGTTCCTCCATGGGAAGCAGTGAAAGCGCGCGAGAGCGGAGATGAGAGCCGCGCTCTGCTGCCTCCTCGCGTGCTGCTGCTGCTGCTGCTGCTTCTCCGTGCCGCACGCCGCCGCCGCCGCCGCCGCAACCGGGGTGAGCACGCGCTTCCGCACCGCACACGCCACCTGCGCGCGAACCTTAGCGTGACGCGCGTTCCGATTATGACGCTCGTAACTTGGAACGTGCGCGCGCGCGCGCGTGCTGACTAGGTACACGGCATAGAAAACAAAAGGGTTCTTCGTTTCAGTGTAGAACTTCACCACAGATGAAATAATCCTTTCAGAAAGGTAGAACAGGTGATGAATCTAAAAAACCCCTTTTTCCCTTTGCATAAAATTCCTAGACAGTGGTGACTATTTAAAGAACGCTTTTCTTCTGGGTGTACAAGTGTATACAATTCTATACCTACTATACCTACTATACGGCTACATAGAGTGTAGCTTAGTAGGCTAATGATTAATAAGGCTTACCTAGTACCAATAAGTCACCATATGCATGCAGACTATAGTTTAGAAAGCTTACAGTATTATAGTACTAATTATATAGTATAGTATTATCTACTATATATGTGTAGACCATAGTTTAATAGTATAATAGTACTTATCTAGTACTAATAATCAACTAAATGTGTGTAGACCATAGTTCAGAAGTTTAATAGTACTTATTTAGTACCCATAATGCACTAAATGTGTGTAGACCATAGTTCAGAAGTTTAATAGTACTTATTTACTATTAATAACCTACTTTAAGTGTGTAGACCCTTGCATCTTCCAATATGTGTATACTCTACTTTAGTAGGCTAATAGTATTTACCTAGTACCAGTAACCTACTATCTGTGTGTAGACCATACTTTGGTAAGCAAATACTTCTTACCTCCTACTACTAACCTAGTACATGCCCACAGGTAGTTAGGCTAACAGTATTCATGCAGGACTAATAAACTACAATATACGTGTAGACCATAGTTTATTGGGCTAACAGTGTTTATGTAGTACTGATAGCCTACTATGTGTGTAGACTCTATTTTAGCAAGCTAATAGTAATATGTACATATCTACTTTTCCTTAAGTGAAAGGTTTGTGGACCTCTTTCCCTACAAGATATGACTAATGTCAGGTTAGTTTCCATGAAGCACAGGTAGGCACTGATGAGTCGTTTTATTTTGTCCAGAAACACCCAGACAATTACCCATGTTTTGGTTACGTATGAAAAGTAACAGTCAGTGCTGTTTGGGGTTTTTCCACTTGCCAGTCACTCAGGCTTAAAATAGGCAGTTTATTACCTTAGCAAAGTACTGAAATGTGGCGGTGTCTAAAAGTCTCCTTTAAAGGCAACGAAGTAAAAGTTTTCCAAAAGTATAAATAATCCAGAGAACTACATGTGCTTCAAAATGGTACTCAAGTACTGCAATTGAGGACATTTACACAAATGTGTCATTTGATTCACAGAGACACCCATTTTAGCATAAACACTTACATTCTGCTTACTTTTAAAGACTCTGGACTTTACGGTAAAAACTAAGTCTGTGCTGTCAGTGATTCTCCATGCTAATTTAACAACATTGCTTTTCAAGGAGGCGTCGATTCCTCAAGAGCTAATTGAGAGGCTGTCCAACAGTGAGATCCGCACCATGAGTGACCTCCAGCGACTTCTGGAGTTACACTCTGCAGGTACATCACATTATATTTCGTCTGCAAACTGCAAATTTTGTTCTAAATCAGTAGATATTGAGAGTCTGACTGGAATCTAGGAGATGACATCACACATTAGCTATGGGAAGTTTTGGCTACGCTCCATTTTGGGTACATGTTTTCTAACTAGGGCACTTAGCTAGTGCATAGAGTTCTGTCTACCGTTGCTAGCGTATTCTAGCATTGCTAGCGTATTACCTTTGTAATACACACATGCTCCATGCTGCGTACACAAAGGTCTGCTTTTGCTAGTATATGCTTTTGTTATTACTTTTTTTTCTTGTTCTTTGATTTCTTGTATTGTCTATATCACCTGAGTCACTTGTGTTACATAATCATGCTATGTATATATTTTTGTGTGTTCTTGTTACTCGCAATCTACGTTATTCACTAGTGTATCTTTGTTCTGTGTTATTTGTCCATTCTTAAATTAAATCCTTCGTGCATGTGTACACAGTGTTTTGTGTACTTCCATTTTTCTGAGCCTTCAATTCAATTCAGTTTTATTTGTATAGTGCTTTCAACAATGGACGCTGTCACAAAGCAGCTTTACAGAAATATATAATACATATAATACAGAAATTCAGGATATACATTTAAAATTTATAAGTTTATCCCTTGACAGCCACATTTACATTCATGTCTGGAAACACAAGTTACACTTCCGTTCATCTGTTTTTATATATATAAACCCAGATATCATTGAGGCCTGCACTGTTACTGAAACGTAAGTAAATAATACATTTTTAGCTGATTAATGAACAAGCTATCCAGTCTGCTAGCCAGGTATGTCCCATGACGTCAGTGTGCATTTGAATTGCAGCTGTTTTAATTGTGTTCACATGCAAATAGACCATGTTCTAGGATGTACTAGCCAGTGTAGTAGTATGCAGAATGTGAGTCTTCAAGAAGGAATTGGTCCTAATCTAGCTCCATGTTCAAAAGTTCACATAACTGTCCAGTTGTGTTGATGCCAAGCGCCTCAAGGACTGTTGCCCAGAGACGGGCACTTCTGTCTTGTCTCTCAAGGCGCCGCGAGTACTGCCTGCGTGTGAACTTGTTTGACGGATGTCACTGTTTTGGCCGGTCCTCTCTTGTCGTCCTAGATTAGTCAGTGTCGGAGAAAGAAAGCGTGACGACAGGACAAAACAAAGAAGTGATTTAAAGTCACAAAATGCAGTCTGACCTTTGGCAACGGTTGATGAGGCAAGAATTCCTGAACTTAGCTACAGCTTGGGGAAGTGAAGTCCTATTAGGTTTGTGTTGATGGTAAAACAATAAATCAAAAGTACTAGAAGGCATATAGTATTTTGTGATGGTGTTGCTTGTGTTACCAGGACAGTTGCTCAGATTTGGTGTATCCAACAAGTGACTACAAGAATGTTTCTCTCAGAAAAGAAGTAAATGGTTTACTGGAGAAGGATAATGATGGTGCACACCAAAATTGCAGAGCCTAAATTCCCACTTGTCATTAACTATCGCTCACAGCAGGATAGCACATAGGAGAAACCAAAAGAAGGTAGTGTATTGTTTGCTTGAGAACTTTTAAAGAATCAGAAACAATTATAGGACTTTCTATTATCAGTGACTATGGACACTTCAGCAGTGATGTGCAGCAATGATATCAGTTAACACTCCTAATTGTTTCAGTGATAACAGTGAAGCTAGGAAATGTGGGGGATTACAAAACTACACTCTCATAACTTCTTGAAGAGTGAAGATCAGACCAGTTCCATCTCTTGAGCAATTGTCTTACACAGTTGATGAAGAACTTCCACTCAAAACCTTCTGCTTCACAAAAAAATGTTTCTGTACCAATCAGGAACCTTTAGTTAGTGCTAAAGAGAAGCAGTTCAGATCTTCAGGAGCATCTGATAAAGAAAAGTGCAAAGGAGCTCCATCAAGACCGGTGTCTCTGCTCAGATTTCCCCTGTGGATGCGTAATTGAAATGCAAACGACTGCATGTTTAGCGCTGCTGCAGCTCGAGGGAGGTCAAGAGACTCTCTCCATTATGGCGTTGTCATGCAGCCTTTATGAGCTTAGCAGGGCTGAATGCCAGCACTGTAATGTATTATTCATGTTGGAGTCCTAGCGGGCGTGTGTGTCTGTGAGATTGCCTCAGGGAGTGTGTTTCTGGAGTCTGCTAATGAGTGTGTGAAAGGCTCAGCTAGTATACGGGGTACAGCTCAGAGTACTGAATCGAAGCTACCCTCCCCTTACCATGCTGGGGCGGTTCCCGGGAGGCGACAACAGGGGCGTCCAACTCCCCCTCCGGCGTGGACCTGCGGATTGGATGTGTGATCGTCCTTATTTACCAGACTTGCTCTTCTGGGCTCCTTTTACACGCATGAAGTAAGGCAGATAAAGTTTCCAGTGAAGAATCTCCACACAGAGGGTGATGTTAAACTCCATTTGGACCCAGTCAGTCAAAGTCGCCACCGTGGTGGCACTGGAATTCCATTGAGCTCCATTCACGGCATCTGCCCGTCTCTGGAAATAGACAGCCATCGTATTTTAGTCTGGCTGTCTCAGTGGCTATAAGAACTGACAACTTTCAGTGACACCTTTCTAGTTTAATTCTAAGTCTTACTTGATGTCTGTGAGCACCAGGGTGCTACATAAGCTCCTCAAACATTCATAATCTCTTCAGTCAGGCTCAACAAATACTCCAAACAAGCCCCAAATCTTCAAATGACACACAGTGACTTGTAGTGTATGGTAGCCTAAAATACTCTCTGCTATAAAGTATATAAATTATTATTATTATTATTATTATTATTATTATTATTATTATAAATGCTCCTAACACACAGATTTTATCAATTTCCTCTCATAATCACTTAATCAAGTATTGTGGCTTTAATACACATGCATTATTGTCCTATATATTTGAATTTCATTCAGAAATACCTTTTTATTGTATTAGTTATGATTGATAATCTTTTATTTTATTTTATTTTAATTCTGATTTGACAAAAATGCTTTGTGATGATTATTCAATAATATAATGATTTATACTGCAGCACTGTTAAATTCTCTATTCTAATTGGTCGAAAGTAGTTTTAATCCATTACAGTTTCTATAGTAACAGCACACTGTGTCATGTTTTACACCTGACATGTATAATTCTTATAATAGTATACGTAACAGAATAAGTCCTTAAAGAACTAGCGTATGAACAGCCACATGTAAGAGAAAAACATTGTAACAAGCAGATTCAGAGATAAAGTAGACCTCAGCAGTTTCAAATCAAATACTCATAAGCAAATTAAGGGGAATTAAACTATAAACAGTTTATAGGTTTATAACTTAACAGCTGTGACTTTTGCACTCTTCTAAATACCGAAGTCTCAGTTGTGCGATAACAAGCGCCATGAGGTCAGGGTTTCCATTCTTACTGTAACTGTCTGTCAGGGTAGCGATTGAGAAAATAGTAAATATGAATTAGTCCATACCTTTCAAATGAAAGTTTAATTGGTTTTGATTTAAAGTATTAATCTTCCACAGCACCATGTTCTATAAAGCCTACGTAATGGCGTGCCAGCTGTTGCCCAGGCCTGTTTTCATGTGTCTGATACATATCTAATTGTTGTCAAGTCTAGACATGCGTAATATGATATTTTATGACTGCAAGCTTATTCATGTGGTTTTTGGTCGACAATAAAAAGCTAGAAGCTCGTCAAAGCGCACTAATCACATGTCCTCAGGTTACAAAAACATAAACTCGTATCTGATTTAAATGTGCTGTCTGATCATGGCCTTAAGCCAGAGTCTACATGATGTGGGCGTGACTGTAATGACAAGTGGTGTACCTGATAAAGGCCATAAAGGTGCTCTAATTAGTGACTAAACAGAATCTACAAAAAAACGTTTACAGACTGTTCAAATCGTACATTTTTCATCACAATGCTTTCAGAAACCAGGTCCTGATTGGCCGATTTACAGGGACACTGATTGCGTTCTGTTGTTCTGATTGGTGCAGAGAATGAGGTGGTTCAGCAGACTAAATGGCGGTACAGCAAAGAACATCTCGACCACAACGGCAACAACCTCAAGAGCTCACACACACGCCCAAGACACAAGAGGAGCATTGGTAAGACACACTCACTCACACACACATGGCGCCTAATAGGTAGAGATTCCATACGTGTCAGTGATCATGCTGCAGCCTGTCAGAGTCTGAACTGAATAACCTCCTTAGATAAGCACCGAATCTGTTAGATTAGAGTCGGTGTGCGGAGTGTGTTGATTCAGCTGTGTGTTTGTGTAGCGGTATGAGTCATGTGTGTTGTCTGCCTCTCGTAAATACTATGATATTAGTGTATGTATGGAATGTCATTTCACACACACCCTCTCTTCACAAATCACAGACCCCCCCTCACTACAGATTTATTTTTATAATCCAAATATTCAAATATTACGCTCATTATTTAAATGTGTAATATCTTTTGGCTTTATTGGGACAGTTTGTTTTTCCTGATCTTTCCTCTGACACATTGTATTAAAATTTAATTAGAATCGAAATGACATTGTTTATAGGCCTATTTATGTGTGATTTATTAGAGTTTAATGCAAGTGAATGGTTGAACAGGCTAATAACTCAATAATAAATATAATAACTTTGATAACAGTGGGTTGTTATTTCCACCACTGTAATAAAATTATTAACCGTGGACCCCGCTGGATATTCTGTACAGAGCGCACTTGGAGAGCCCCAGTCTTGATTATTCTGTATGTTAGTGTATATGTATATGGACAGTTTGCATATCAGTTTGCTCATCTGTGTGTGTGTGTGTGTGTGTGTGTGTGTGTGTGTGTGTAGAGGAAGCAGTCCCAGCCGTGTGCAAGACTCGGACAGAGGTATATGAAATCCCACGCTCTCACGTGGACCCTACAGCGGCGAATTTCCTCATCTGGCCACCATGTGTAGAGGTGACGCGGTGCTCGGGCTGCTGCAACACGGGCACTATGCGCTGCCATGCTACCAAAAAACAACACCGGAATGTCAAGGTAAGGAACAGCACACACACACACACTCTCTCTCAAACACACACACAATTATCTAACCAAAGCACTACTTTGCGCACACACACACACCAAACTACACTGGAGGTACAAAGGTGAGTGCTCTCCTGTGTGCACACGCCCACTATATACTTACAGAGAATAGATAACAGCATACTTTATTATCTTCCCTCCTCATTATTTATCTTCTCTTCTTTCCTTTGCTCTCGTTCTCCAAGCGCCATTCAGACACAAACAGCTGCACAGTGCTCAGTTTACCAGCGCATAAAGAAACGCGCATACACCCACTGCTCCGTGTCTTATCCGAGAGCTCGTTTTCTGGTGAAGGTGAGGCCAACTAAACTGTGTTAGCAGATAAAAGAAGAACCTGACACGCTATTACACGAGCGAAGGACAAAAGAGAGAGATAGCTATCATCTTCTTACAACATACACTCACTTTCTCTTTCTCTATTCTTTACACTGGCTATTGTTATAATCCAAACTCCAGCAGTGTGGAATGGTTTTATACCTTTGTTCTATTTGGGCAGTTAAAAAGCATTTACATTGGCTACATAAATCTTAGGAAACAGTTAGCGTATTTCTGCTAGTTCTACTTCAAACACTGACAGAGGTAGCTTGGATACAGTACAGATTTAACTCTGAAAGAATTAGCTTGGATACAGTTCTGACGCCTATTCTCCTTTTAACAGAGCCTGAAATAAAGTACTCATGCTTGTTCTCTTTTTAACGTGGACAGAATTAGCTTGGATACTGTACTTAACATTTAACAAAGGCAGAATTAGCTTGGGCTAAATAATGTTGCTAGTTCTCCTTTTAACACTGACAGAATTAGCTTGGATACAGTACTGTTGCTAGTTCTCCTTTCAACATTGACAGAGTTAGCTTG
>CM074969.1:14897763-14913508 GCA_037577455.1 Pangasius macronema
CATTTATCAAAGGCAGAATTTAGCTTGGGCTAAATAATGTTGCTAGTTCTCCTTTTAACACTGACAGAGTTAGCTTGGATACAGTACTTCTGCTAATCCTCCTTTCAACGTTGACAGAATTTACTTTGACACAGTAGTATTGCTAGTTCTCCTTTCAACACTAACACAAGATAACATAAGATTAGCTTGTCGACAGAACTGACACTAGTTCTTTTATTAACACTGACCGAGCTAGCCTGGATGCCATACTGATGCTAGTTCTCCTTTTAACATGGACATAATTAGCATTGGATACTGATACTGTATTGACAATAGTTCTCCTTTTAACATGGACAGAACCAGCTGGGATACATTATTGTTGATAATTCTACGTTGAGTGTAGACAGAGTTATTTTGGTTACTCATGCTAGTTCTTTTAATAGTCACTTAAATAGCGTGGTTACAATATTGATGCTAGTTTCTATACACAGACAGAAGTAGCTTGCCTACAGTACTGATGCTAGTCCTTATTAACGTTTAGCAGAACGTTACAGTTCCAACATTTTCTTCCAAGAGTCTGTCAAGTTTTTGGGTCGTTCTGAGAACTTTTTTTTTTTACACAGTAATTAATTGTAAACATTCATACTGCAACATTTTTGGTTATAGGAACTAACGCTGTTTTATGGCGTTTAACGTAAGGTTGGACGAGCAACAATGCAGGAATGTTATTTTATTTGGTTGCAATAGTGTCACTGTTTGTCTGTGAAGTAAAGGCAGATTGAAGAGTACACAACTAGCATCAGTACATCCTGGCTAATTGTGTCTCTCTTCAAAGGAGAAATAACATCAGTATTGCAACCCAGTACATTCAGTTTCTCTTAATGGGAACCAGCATCAGATTTGTAACCAAATTAAGGTTGCTTAAGTTAAAAGCAGATGTAGGGTCATTACTGTAACCAGAGTGGAACAGCAGCTTAAATAGTTTGGTTACAGTTTTGATCCTATCTATCTCTATAATGAGACAGAGGTAGCTTAACTACAGCACTGACACTAGTTCCAGTCTAAAAAAATCTAATTAAAGTTGCTTTAGGTAAAAGGAGAACTAGTGTCAGTACTGTAACCTGAATAAAATTAGTTGGGTTGTAGTTTTACTTTGGTTATAATACAGATGCTAATGCTAGTTGTCCTTTAATATTGACAGAATTTGCTAGTTTATATTACTGTCACCAGTGATGGTCATTCTGGTTTGCACAGTCTCACAATATGTTCAAGTCAGGTCAAGTGAAGTTTATTGTCATTTCAGCCATATACAGCCAGTTAGTACATAGTGAAACAAAAAAATGTTTCTCCAGGACCAAGGTGCTATATAAGACAAACACAGAACTACAAGGGACTACATAAATTTACATAAAGTGCAAACATGTGCAGACAGCACAAGACAGTACAGTCACTACTGGGATAGACAATGGTCACAGTAAGTCCCAGTGCAGCGCCGACCAGTACACAGTTCTGTTAGAACTGTTCTATTCATATGGTAACAGTAATGACAGTTGCATTGCTTTCGACAGCCACTCAGGGCTTGAGTTTGACTGCAGTGTTAGAGCTAAGCCTTTTTTAATAGCAACTGAATTAGTTTGTTTACATTTATTGTAATTGATTACACTGCTTTCAACAAGCACTCGAAGGCTGAGTTTGCTTACAGTCCTGACAGGAGTGCTTCTCTTGGCTGCCGACGTGTTGACGCTTGTTCCTCGGCTTGTACTACTGTACAAACGTTTTTAAACTCAAGTGGAAAAGGCTTTATATGTCTGGCAGAGGAAGGGAGGAACGCGAGGATTTCATGGCTGCTGAACTTACTGGGTTTCAGGCCAAAACTTCCCCTCGGGAGCGTTCAATAGCGTTAACCTCGCTTGAACCGCGGGGCCTGTCTGTCTCTTTCTGTGTTTTCCAGAGCTGTTCTCCAGTTATGTGTGTGTGTCTGTGTGTGTGTGTGTGTTGAGACATGAATGGAGTTCTGTATAATCAGGCCTTCAGGGGGTTGGCGCAAGCAGTTCAGGAGTGCTTCAGTATATGGTGTGTGTGTGTGTGTGTGTGTGTGTGTGTGTGTGTGTGTGTGTGTGTGTGTGTGTTTATAGAGAGAAAACTCACTCGAGGTTAATCATGCTGCACACCATGTGCTTTTTTCACCTGGACTTGCCTCTCTCCATCCCCAAAGATAAATAGGTGTGTGTGTGTGTGTGTGTGTGTGTGTGTGTATAAACTCTTCACACGGCTTTGATACTTACATTCTCTTTCTCTCTCTCTCTCTCCCTCCGTCTCAGGTGGCTAAGATCGAGTATGTGCGTCGCAAACCGAAGCTGCGGGAGGTGCAGGTGCAGCTGGAGGATCATCTGGAGTGTGTGTGCGTGTCCAAACACCACACAGAGTCCCGCTTACACACAGGTACACAAACACACCCATGCACACCATTTCCTTCACCCCTCTTGTTTGGTTCCTCAAGTTACACGAAGCATCAAGTCGTTCTTTATTGTTGGTTTGCCACTTCTGCACTCTCTTTAAGACTTTGAATATACTCCAGTCTGTCTTTCCTTCTCTTCCCCATTTCCCACCATCCCTCCATTCGCAGGCCACTCTAGGGCGAGAGCTAAAAAGAGGAAAAGGATACGGGAAAAGTCGGAAAAAAAATCAGAAAAAATATTCACAGTCGGTTCTTAGTCTAACATTGCCGCTGGACTGAGCTGGCAGGTAGGAGTTGAGCAGCCGCGCAGCTCAATCGATTTACCAATCAACCAATCAGCGTCCTGATCAGCCACTCAGGTGGAGGGAATGTTCTGCCATGCGTAATCCGTAACTCGTAACATAAAGATCGATGAATGAGGTGGTTTAATGAGAGAATTTCTAATCTGTGATCACTAATGACACTGGTATACTAATAAATGCTGAGTGTGAGGAGGAAGAATAATGGCGTTTTCACACTTGAGTCCACACCTAAGACCGATTCTGGGTTCGTTTGGGGATGGGGCTCATAGGCTCAGGTTTGCTTTCACCTAAAAGAATTCTTTGAGCAAAAACAGCTTTTTGTGATGTTCTCAGTGCAAGCGATCACGACATAAAGTTACAAATTTACAAGCAAATCCAGGATTTTTTGTTTTATTTGTTTTGAATGGCATAACAACATTTTCACCGCTGAAAAAAAAACAAGGACCTTTCACAGTCTCAAACAGATTTCACTCTCCACCAAATGTGGAGAGCAAGCAGGCTTTTCTTTGGTTTAAAAAAAAAAAGCTCAAGTGTGAAAATGAATATTCCAGCATCATTAATTAAAGTTTAATTTACATGTGTTTGAGTGGGGCAATCATTCGCCATGCCCCCATGGAAAAACTAAAACGCTAAACAATTTCATTTCACTACTGAGGTTAACATTAAAGTCTAGATCAAACACAAGTACAATAATATACAACTGTGTGTGTTTCTGTTTGTGTTTCACAGATGTACGGTGAATCTGACTGGATCAACTTGGAGAGTGTGTGGTGATAAAGAAGGGCCAGCCATCTTGTCCAATGAAAATCTTTGGTTCCATTTGACATCCAGCAAAAAGGCAGCCCCAAGCAAACAATCACCGCAATCCACTCACCTGGCCTGGATTAAGCTAAACGGACCGTTGCTGAGCTTTCAGACTTTTGGACTGGATGTTTCTTGAACTTTTTCTTGAACAAAAGTGAGACAAAAAGACACAAAGGAAGCAAATTTGTCTCATGGATGGATTTTTTTTGTCAAAACTGTAAACACTGCAAATTTTCCTCGGCTTCAGCATGGAGTCTGAATGCTCATAACGGACGGTCCCGGCTTGGATCTTGGATCTACCATATAATGGACAGACACAACTATTCACTTCTATAGCAAGATTCCTTTCTTCCAGCAAACACTTTTTTCAGTATACACTCTTATTTTTGTAGCCCCATTTTCTATTGAGATTCATATGCTGTATGTACAGTAGGAAAACAGCCTTCAATAGCCTTTAATAAACTATTTATAAGTGCATTGATGTTTTTTTTATAGCTAGGTTCAGTGATATTACTATAAAATATTATTTGCCTTTAAATGGTATTGCTGTAATTCAGTGCTGAGCTTAGTCCCTCTGTCAGGCCTTGAAAATATCTCTCTGTAAGTCAGTCATCAGGAAGTCATTATGTAAGGAATGAATGACTTCAGGGTGTGCTGTTTTGGGGAAAACAATCAACGTTGAGGTGGTGTGATGCAAAGCAGACACAAAGCAGAGTTACCATTACCACAAATGTGATTGTTTACTCCATCTCACAGTGATTTCTTCCTCTTGCACAGAAAATTGCCAGTGCTAACGATATTTTAGTTATTAAACAACACGTGATCCTTGTTTTAAAAATCCATTTATAGTTCAATTTAATGTTGTGAAACATTTGGGAAACAAGTTAATGCCTGCTATCACTTACGTTATAGCAGCTATAAACAGTTGTTCCCTTTAATAAGTTAATAGGACAAAAGGACGCAGCCTGCCATGCTAGACTATGTTGAACTCTGTCCTGAAGACCTTTCCTCTGACTGTTACAAAGCACTGACACTGGAGACTCCTTCCAGAAATGGCAAATAAACATCTCCTTATGGAAAGCTGCATTATCTATAAGTACACAGTTTTTAAATGTGTTTTAAAAATGTACACAATACAAGTTCCTTTTAATTATTTGTTACTACACCGAGTCCATTAGTGTTAGCCTTATAGTGTACTATTACAGTAAATGAATCAAACTTCTGACCAATCAAAATTGAGAATTCAATGGCATGGTAGAACAAATATCAGTATTTAGTGCGGAAACCTTTTATTAAGTTTCCTAGGCAGCTTTTGTTTGTATTATCAACACTGATCTGATAATGCTAGTTAACTAGCAAACCCCTTCAGACTCAGCTTGGATAAGAAGCCTGAGGTCCTGAGAAAAACGCAGGAAAGTCTTTATTTAAACAAATACGACCGGAGAAACCATTTACCCGTAATCAGTGTTTTAACATTAACTTTTGCAAAAGTTTGTATTTCTGGTAATATACATATCTTTTATAAATGGTGCAATTATTTACATAATGTATAGTTGGGGAACTGATATGCAGAAGTTACTGTTTCAGCTACAATAGCTACCACACTTAAGTGTTGCCTTAGTAGCTAACATCAAGTGAAAGTTTGACAGTGAAAATAAATCGCTTGATATTTCATGGTACATAATTCTGTTTAATATTGCATAAAACCTAATCACAGGTTGCGGGTTTAGCTTTAGCTAGCTAAAGCTACTTTAGTTACATGATACTATGCTTTTATTTACTCAAGCAGGTACTTCACACAGCCAAGTAGAGGGCTTCTTCTGCCCATCCTGGGGTCTCAGCCAGGTATTAATGCTTTACAAGCTTTACAATTGGACAAACTACCGTAATTACTGAAGTATCATGTCTACCATAAATGCTCTTAATAGTAGGATAATGTTAAAAACAAACAAACAAACATATATCATATCATAGACAGTACATTTCATATCATTATGTACAAGTCACAGAGGGCAAAAAAACATGCCTTAAGGTCTGGAAAATGTTGTAACTGTCAAAGAAGGGAAATTAAAAAGAAAAGGCGGGAAAAAAACGATAAAAAACAAGAAAGAGAGTGCAGAATTCCTGCGTGTTAGTGTCATGCAGTTCGACTTAGCACACCTGTGTGTGTGATTGATGTGAGACAGTGAAGCCTATAATCTGTGAAGGCAAAGACTGGAAGTCTGTGCACACACATATACACAGAGAGAGACAAAAAGAGAGAGAGAGAGAGAGAGAGAGAGAGAGAGAGAGAGAGAGAATTAAACCAGGATGTAGCGCTTCCCAATACAGAGATCCATGTAATCAGTCTGTGTAATTAAATTAGCACTGGTAACAGGCTTACACACCAAATGTTAATGATTACATCACCACCAGCTGCGCACGGTCACAGCGTAAAAAAACACAATAAACTGGACATGTGTTAGCATGTGGGTAGAAGCCTGAACCCCAAAACTTTGGAGCGGCTTGACGTCGGTTCGTGGTCGAGTTCCATAATGTTAGTGCGGTGTGTAAAGTAATATCCTTTCTTCAGCCATAAAACTGCAAGCGATTTAGCATGCTTTCCCACACACTACTGTGTAGAAACATGTTTGTTGGAGTGTCCCCTCGCACACTTTTCGGTTTGGAGTGTGCTTTCGAAGCCACAATAGAGCCAGTGTGTTTGGGATGTGTGTGAAGGGCCGTTTCCACAGTTGGCATTGGCTTTGAGGATCTGCAGCAGCGTGTGTACCAGCTGACCCTGTTATGATAGGAAAACTTGAATATACAGCGCATTTAGAAAGTATTTACACCCTTTCACTTTTTCCTCACTCTGTAACAATAGAGCCTTGCTTTTAAAACGGGTGAAATTCTGGCTGTTTCTCAGTTTCTCAAGGCTTGAACAGTCTTTTACAAAGTTGTGTACATTTATTAAAAATGAAATATCACATGTCTATGACACCTAAATTTGAGCTCTTCTAGTTTCCATTGATTGTCCTTGAGACATTTCTAGAAACTTTGTCTTGGAGAAAGGTACCAACATTTCTGCAGCTTTGACGCCCCTGAAGAACGCTGTGGCTTCCATCATTTTTTAAAAGGAAGCTCAGAACTGCAGTGACTCTTAATAAAGGTACCTAATCATCAGCACAAGGGGTGACACATTGATTGAGTGATAAATTCTATGATTCTAACCTGATAAAACTTCGTATTTCATTTAAACAGAGAGCTCAAAGGGAGCTGACCTGAGGACGAAGAAAGTGGTGACAGAAAAATGACAGGAAAGTTCCATGAACTGTGAGTGTGGAGAAACTGCTGCAAGTGAGAGCACTTCATTTCTGCGAGCACTGAGCACTGACGTACGAGCATGCACCAAGGTCTACACTTTGTAATTCACAGCACCTTGTACACATTTTTAATGCCCATACTCACCGATACTGCTCTACACGCCCAGGTCGGCTACGCTGACACCCTCTATTAAAGCTACTGTTTAAATGGCATAACATCTCATAAAACTCATCATGAGGAGTTCATTGCTATCAGCACATGGCAACAAGTAACATAAACAAAGATGCATAAATTGTTCCATGATGCTTCTTTCAGTAGATTACTCTGACAGAAAACAATATTTTCAGAATAAAGCTGCAATATAACAAAATGAAAAAACTGAATGAGGAAACAAGCCTTAGCTATAATACATGGGTTCAGTGAAATCTATCTAAAAGATAACAAGAACACATGGAAGTGTGTGTTTCTCAAGGATAGTTTTTACAGACAGAGATCTATTGCACTGACTTTGTGTTGAGTTCTACAGTAGAGTAACTTAATTCTGTCGCTGATCTCCTCTCAAAGCTCCTTTATTGCAGCAGACAGTGTAAATAAGTCAGAACTGATCGGGCTGCCGGGTTCAGTTTCTGACCTCAGAACTGGACAAAAGACAGAATTTGTTTCTCATACTCACATTTCAAGACGACGTTCTTTCTTTGCATGGCTGGTTTTCAGACAAGCAGGAGAAATGAAGGCCGTGTTAAGAAAGCTACTCCAAGGATAAGTAGATAACAGCTAGCGGCTGTGCTGCAGTGCAGAGGTGGTAAAAGTAGACAAGTTCTTTACTCACTGAAAGTGCATTAAATACTTGAAGTGTAGCTTCAAATTCTTCACTGAGTTTTAATTTAGTTAGCAGAACAGTACCTTAAAAAGTACCTTCTTTCATCTAAACTCCAAATGTAAGTTTCCTGATACTTAATGCAATAAGTAGTTTTAATCTGCAACACAGCAAAGTAGTGATTTAATAGCTGAAATCTAAGTTAGCAAGCTAAGATGTTAAATTATTAACAAGCTAGCTATATCTAAAATAATTATATTCAGGGTTTATAAGTAGCTAGATTGTTATAAATACCTAAACTTCTCACCTTTAATCTTCAACATAGGAAAGTAGATGAACATTTTGTAGCTTTACATTTTGAAGTTATCAAGCTAAGATGTTAAATTATTAAGCTAGCTATGTCTAAAACGTTTATACGCAGGTTTATAAATAGCTAGCTTATTATAAATACCTGCAATTCTTTAATATCTTTAATTATCAACATAGTGAAGGAAATCTTAGCTTAATAAGATTTAGTAGCTGAATTATAGTTATCAAGCTAATAAGTTAGCTTAGTAACAAAATAGCTAATGCTAAGAAGCTTATATACAGTTTTAGAAGTAGCTAGCTTGCTATAAATATATACACTAGAATGTTACTTCATGTTAAACTGTACAGTGTTAACACAGGGTAAAACGCTGGAGTTTTTAAGCATATACATAGTCCTAATTCGCCATTGGTATTGTATACTGCAAACACAATGTTCACAATGTGACCCTGTGGGAAACTGGCCCAAACTGGCCCAAAATCTCTAGTTCACGTTTGAATGGCCAAAGATAAATGGCTCCTACAGTTCCTACCAAGAAGACATCCGGAGAGCTACTTTTCAATCGCACTCTGGAATGTGCTGGAGCTGTCGAGGCAGGATTGGGTTGCTTAAGTTTAAAATCAAGGCAGAGTGTACTGAATGCGCATTTCATACGACCGTGAGTTTTAGCCTGGGGGCAGGTTAGTCCATTTCCTGATTTCTTTGATCACACCTGCCCACTTCCTGCAACAAAGGGAACATGTACCCCAGTCATCTGGGAGAAACCCAGCAGTAAGATTTTTAAATTTTCAAAGCAGAAACACTGTTAAATATCTCAGCTTTGTAGGTCATGGCCTATATCATGCTAAAGGTATTTATTTTCAGCTTTAATTTCAAATCAGTGTAACGTCGGCTTGACATGGTGAAGTAATCACACACGCCCAGTGGAAATCTCTTTCCAGATGTTCTTGAAGAAGCAGATTTTACAGAGAACATGGTGCAAGACAAATAAATCCAGTGTGGGTTTATCTCTGAAAGAATGTAGAATCATGCATGAACACGTGTGAACGTGATCGCATGATTAAGCCGCTTTCTATATGTTTATGTAGCTGTGCATCATGGTTGGAGATTTGACAGTTCTCAGAAGAAGAAAAGGGAAATGGCGGAGAACACTGTTGCTCAAGAATAGGGACATGTTTAAAAAAAACACCTATTCATCCATCTAGCCACTTACATTCATCTGTCCGTTCTTCAACCTGTGTACTGACGTATGTATGAAAGGTATTCTCTGCTATAAAACATCGCTATAAAACATATAAAACAAAGCAGATTTGTCAGAAGGTGTTTATTATATATAACGGCTACTCGGTCAGTGATTCTGTCTGTCTTTCAAAACACAAATTTATGTGTGTTGATGTGCTTGTTCTAATATATTGTTGTTTTTATAGTGACATGAATATGTTTGGAAGGAGTCTCCAGTGTCAGTGCTGTGTATTAGTCAGAGGTGAAGCATTAAATAAGCTTTTGGTATTCAGGATGGAGGACTTTGTGCTTTACGGTTTCTTGTTAACATGTGCATTGTTTGTCTTATTACCTCACAAGAGAGAGAAAGAAATAGGCTGATGAGGGAGCTGACTTGTTTCCTGGATGTTCCACAACAGTAAATGGATAAAAAATTATTCTTTAATTAATAAAAAAATGTAATCATTGGCAAATTATTGTGGTATAGAGGACTAAACCATGTTGCTTTTATAAGACAAATAAACTTTGTTTTTTTTTTTATTTTCCTATATCAGCGTAGCCTGTCATGGTTTTCAACAGTTACATCACCAGGCTCACTTTTGCACTTTTTTTTTTTTCTATACAGCCCCAGCTTCATATTGGTGTTGCAGCAGGGGCGTGGTCAGGTGCAGGCTGTGAATGGGAGCAAGGGTGACGGGTAATGAGCAGGTAACGAGTGAGTGTTTACACCTGTGTGTGGTTAAGGAGAAGCTTATTTATACTCCCTTGTTTTCAAGTGAGAGCTGGAATGTGTGAGAGAGAGAGAGTGTGTGCGCGCGCTGGTGTTTCCCAAGCAGCATGACGCTATTTGTGTATTTGTTGGCGATTTCATTTTAAATTTTATGCTGGCACAAATCAGGCTGAAAAGCGTGGAGCTTGAGAAAAGTAATAAAGCTATTCGGCGCCTCTCTTTCTTAAGCCTTGTGAAACCTGATTTTCTACGCACATATCAGGATTTGTTAGTGATTTTTTTTCTCTCCTTAGTAGAAAAAACAGAGTAGCAAACGTGGTGCTCACTATCAAACGTTTTTCTGAATAATTTCATATTTATCAGTGTGAGAACAGAAGTTTATTTTTACATACTGAANTCATCTCAGTCAATAAGCAAGAAAGAGGAACAGGGGTTTGCAATCAGCCAGAAAAAGAAAATGGTCTTAACTCTTTATTTGTTTTTCATGCACGTGATAATCCGCCATGCTCTTAAACTACCCAGATTGCATCTAAGTATATATACACACATGCATATATACACACACACTCCATTTAGGGATTACAGGGTGCGTCTTAGACTCCTTTTGTTCATGTTTGGATTTAATCCTGTGGATTCCCCACTGCAGAGCCATTAAAAGCCAGCATGACACAGGAGCTACTCCCACACTGAGCGAGAGATAAAGAAAGAGAGAAGCCCTGCATAGCTCTAAAATACTATATTGCACATGTTAAAACAGCTTGCATTTCTTGTGATTTGGAAGTATGCATGCCTGAGCAGAGTGCATGCGTTCATAGAAGAGAAATACAGATGACGCTAATGTACAGTAGCTGCAGGACAAAGACGTGCGTATCTAAGGCAAAAAAAGTTGAATAACATTAGTCATTAGAATTTTATTTATTTAGCACTTTTATATTAGACATTGCCACAAAGCAGCTTTACGGAAGTCTAGATCCCTATCAGAGGTTTCTGTGTGTTTTCACTAAAGCAGATTTTGCACAGCTTCGCTCAAATCATAGCTATGTAGAAATGCTTTTGCTCCCTGACAATAGAATGAAGGAGTTGGGTAGAGAAGGAAGGATGGACAGACCAGACGGAGGGGGAGGAGGAATGAGAGGTGAAGGAATGAGTGGGCACGGCTTGGGGTATCTGGGGCAACGGTGTGTGTGTGTGTTTTTTCCTGCTGAGTTATAGCCAAGGGTCAGTTTTTACTTTGCTGAATGGACAAAGGAAATAGCTTATGACCTGACAAGAGGAGTCTCTAAATCACTGCACTCTCCCTTTTCACGCACTGTGCAGTTGTGGGGAGTTTATCACACAGTGATACGGGTAGTGTGATGACCTTTTCGGACATATATTCTGTCAGACTAATCTAATACTAAACATGTAGCAAAATAAGAAAGGAGTGAAACACTCGGCTGTGATGTTACCACTCTAAAGTTGGTTATTTGAGAAACTAGAAAGTCCTTTGTCCCAAAGTCCTTTCCGAAGTGGAAAACTTAGTTACAGCTTTACCTCTGTCTGTTCCAGTGGGGTGCTGACACTAGAGACTCCTTCCATAATTGTTAAATAATCAACTAGTTACAGAAAATTTCACCATTTCAATGTTTTTTAATATGTTTTAATCTACTTATGTGCAGCACCCTGAACCTGCATCCAGAAATACTGTCAGATCTGCAGAAATGTATACAGGAAACCTTTTGACCAATCAGAATCGAGAACTCAGCAGCACCATGTTATCCCACTGATCAACAATTAAAGAAAGCTAAAAACATTTTCTCTTACTCATGCTACCATGCCAGCCCCCATTCCCTTTTCTGCTCTCCCCCACCTTCTTGCTTGGGTTTCAATTCTCCGTGGTAGCTTTAAGTGCTGGACCCAGATGAAGGGCAGGGAGAATAAAAGAGAGGAAGACAGGAACCGAGCGGAGGAAGAAAGGGAATCAGCCAGAGAGAGCCGACATCCTTTAGAGGACGTCAAATTCCTCAAAACAGCACCTCACCTCAAAGGAGACGCAGTGAGACAAAGAGAGAGAATGAAGAGGGCACTTCACAGAACAAGAGAGTCATGTTTAAAAAACAAGTTGGGTGGAAGAGATTGACTTAGGGGAGGAAAGAAAAGCAAGAGCACAGACAATTCATAGCAAGTAAAGTGTGAACTTCCTGAACTGCCCAATTGCCTGAGGCAAAGGAAACCACAGGCCAGATAGTCAAGGACAAAAGAGGGAAATGACAAAAAAGACTCACTCAATCAGGAATTGCATATGATTCTTAAAAATGTAACCATACTGCAGCTTTTTCTAGTGCAGCATTTGCAACCGTTCTATATTATTACATTTGCACATCCATATTGTAGCTGCTCTCTGAGGTCCTTCGAGTCCTTGAGGTCAGTCATGTCCAATGATAAAGTTCTGGGTGGTCAGAAAAGGACCAAACCATCTGCTCTCTTTCAGCATCAATGGAGGAGGCCATGTGTCCATTTTGCTCTGCTTTCCATATATATCACGCACACAGAATAGAGCAGAGGGAGAGAAATAGTGAGGGATGGAAATGAAGGCCAGTTAAAGAGACATAAAGACTGATTTAACTGCCGTATATTCTCTGCCTCCCCCCACGTAAGGGCTCTATCCATGACATCTGACCTTTGACCTGTGACACCAGCTTTTGTCGAGCAGTCAGGTGCCGACTCGCCCTGCATTGGGATCAGATTCCAGCCTGACACACACACAAATGCCAACAATGCATAGCTTTCCTATATATACATTTACTCTGTGTATATTGTTGTTTGTGGGTGCATTTTTCACATTTCACATTCTGTGTTGACAGAAATCAGCCGCAGGCATAATTTAACACTATCTCTTCCCATCACGATGGGCCTTTTTTCAAAAGAGTCAATCAGAAGACCGGCATCATCCATAAGCCGCAAGTGTGGACTTGTGAGCTTTTAGAACAAAGGCTCTGATTTAAGTGGCTCATCTTTGCTCTCATCCGGGTTCGGCTGCGCTCTACAACTCTTTGTTGTGCGTCTCCCCCCCACCCACCCACCCCATACTCCGCTGGGCCCCTTGAGGAGGATCTGAGGGCTTACTGTGAGGGATCAAACAGTGGCAAGACCGGAGCCTTTCAACTCTGCAGTGCAGCTGAGATTAGGGGAGAGACGTCTGGGGGGTTATAATAAAAGAGTTTGGGAGAGCCTACAGGGTAAAGCGCAAAGAAAGAAAGATGAACAGAGAACAAGAAACATGCCAGCTGTTGTTTTTATATTATACACCATTTTTTTTTGAAAGAACTTGCTGAGGACTTCATGGAACTACATGCCTAGCTGCCTGCTAGCAACCTATGACGCTGAGTACTTCACTAACAAATGTAGAGGTTAGATAATTTTGGTGTAGTGCAAAATTATATATTTTTTTGAGGTTGCAGGAGTAGCAACAGTTTGGGTTTGATGACTCTTAAGGTTAAAGACTCTTTTTTTTTCTCCCTCTGAGGCACAGGTGTCAAACTCAGGTCCTACAGACCCACTGCCTTGTTTCATTAGACCCATCCAAACTCTCAAAAAATAATACTGAAAACGGACATGGTGCCTGTGTTCTGAATGCGCCACAGTAAAGTGCATGTGGACTCGCATCTGACAGGGCTGAAGTGCTGGCGCAACTGACAAACGTTCAGCATATGGTCAGAAATCATGGCTTCAATAATGTCCCAATGATGCCACAAGCATCCGTGCCCAGCATTCAAGAGAGCAATAGTTAGCAGTGGTCTCTTGGTGGGAGGGATGAGGTTACTCCCTCTCCCCAGTCAATCAGAGTGACACTAGCCAATTGTGGGTGTGTGTTACACTGCCATGTGATGCAGCATGACACATGAAGGTTTGCTTCCTGTCTCTTGGAGGAAGCACATGTTTGCCCCACCCTGCCCGGTTGGTAGCCGTTGTGTGATAGGGCAGAGTTAGCTAGCGGGAGGGCATTAGCAAAACCAGACTGGGGAGAAAATTATTGGCCTAACATTATTGCTGAGATTGACACCCCTATCATAAGGTAAGGTTTTATGTAGAACACTTTCCCAATTTGGTTTCCAAATAGAATCCCTTTAGGAAGCTAAGAACACTTAACTATCCAAAGAACCCTAGAGGAACCCTTTTTTCTGAGTGTAGAACCTGCAGCTATATGCTAAATGTCCATAGACTCTGCTTGGGATACTATTCTATCCTGAACCACAGAGTTGTAATTTCTGGTGATGTGTTAAATTTCTGTTGGACAGATTCCTGAAGTCTTAGTCATTGCAGACGATTTCTCTTTGATAAGAGAAGGCACATGAAAAGATAAGCTCCTGACTTATGCTTAATACTGTGATTTGAGATGGCTTACACTTCAAAGGGGCAAAATGTGTGCTGAGATATATAATGATTCAGAAGAGTCGAGACAGGTGAAATTATTGGCAAAGGTGAGGGCAGACGTGTAGGGGTATTGAGAGGAAAAGCCAGGGGATGCAGGGGTAAGAGATGGTGATAAGTTAGAGATTGTAGCGAGTGGTAGGTAAAAGTAGGAAAAAGGAGCAGTAGTGTAAACAGTACAGATAGAGTTGAAAGGAGGCATTGTATATATTAGTCTGAGGTAAAGTTTAATGGAGAGCAAATATTGGTGAACTGGGAGAGGAATTATGAGGTGGGGTAGGGTGAAAATGGATTGAAGCAGGTATATAAAGTTGGGTTAGAGTTAAATTTGAGTAGGGGAAGGTATGTGGCATGCCATACCTCTAATTTCCTCTTGAGAGTCTGGTACATTTCATCATTAAACATTAACTAACGAAGTGAATAGTTTCATAGGATTGACCTTGCAAATGGCAAACTACATTAACTCACCATTAATTGTTTTAAAATCTCACATACCATTTAAAGATGCTGTGAACCTTTTTTGAGCCAGTGACTATATCTTGTTCCAAAAAGCTCACTGTGCCACAGTGTTGAAAAGTTTTAGTGTCCAGCGTGTTTACTCAAAAATATGGTTAGCCAGTCAGATTTTAACCTTGGAGATTTGGAAGCTTATGGCCAGCTAAGTGTACAATAGTTACCTGATTCTGAGGCTGAGGAGAGGGTGTAGATAATGTTGCATGGGTAGAAGAGTTAGTTGCAGGTCAGCTGTCAACAGTCAGGTAAAGTTGAGACTTGGGACAGCTGTATATGTCTGAGATATAAGTAAGTTTGGATGGGGACATGTATAGTATGAGTCTGAGATACAAGTAAAAGGTCAGATGGGGACAGGTATGTAAGTCTGAGACATGTAAAATTTGATGGGGACAGGATCTAAGTCTGAAATAAAGGTGAAGTTGAATGGTTTATAAGTCTGAGAGAAGTAATTTTTGAGAGATGGAAGTACAGTCAGATGGAGACAGGTATATAAGTCTGAGATAGAGGTACAGTCAGATGGAGACAGGTATACGAGTTCGACACAGAGGTACAGTCAGATGGCGACAGGTACGTAAGTCCAGGATAGAGGTACAGTCAGATAGAGACAGGTATATAAGTCTGAAATAGAGGTAAATTCAAGTGGGGACAGGTATACAAGTCTGAGATAGAAGTAATGTCAGATGGAGACAGGTGTATAGGTCTGAGATAGAAGTAAAGTCAAATGGATGTGTATCTAAGGCTGGGAAACAATTGAAGTTGGACAGGGCAGATAGATAAAACTGGTTTAGAGACAAAGTATGGAAGTATGGGTAGAAGTAATATTTGATGGGGTTAGGGTGGGGTAAAGTTGGACTGGACAGGTATATCAAGGTGAGAAGTAGTTAAGTCTGGATGGGAGCAG
>CM074969.1:14922880-14954136 GCA_037577455.1 Pangasius macronema
GGTATTGAGGGTGGCAGAGAGCGCTGGTCATTCACTCCCCCACCTACAATCCCTGCCGGACCCGAGGCTCGAACCCACCACCTTCAGGTTCACCTTCGGGTTACAAGCCTGACTCGCGAACCATGTTGCAACATTATATTTTATCCCTATTAGATCCCTATTTCTAATATATATACATTGACGTTAGCTGCACTGAGTAGACCTCTACTAGACAAACGTCTGTCACCAAACTTTATTTATACCAAAATGTTGCTGAGCTCTTGAATCTGATTGGTCTGAAGTTGTTGACTAATTTTCGATAACAGCATCACTGACACTCGTTCTGGATGCAAGACAAACCAGAGGTTTATATTAATGGGTTAGTTCTAATACATGATCATTTTTACAGTAATGCCTTTCACAGGGACTTGAGTGGCGGACGCTCCACATAATACGAGCCTAACGATAAATGAATTTTAAAAACATGTTATTTAACAAAGAAAAAAAGAAATAATTGTTGATATGGTGACGGTTGTTTGCTGTAAGATGTTTACTCGGCGTTTATGGAAGGAGTCTCCAGTGTCAGTGCTTTGTAACAGACAATAAGTGCTCCTCGAACTTTAGTGGAACTTGTTTCCTGGACATTCAAAGGTTTCTCTTGGACTCTCTCTAGTGTAGGAGACGCTGAAGTATCAGTCCAGCTCTTGTACTTTGGTCAGGTTATAGTCTCAAGTAATAAACCCTTCAGTGAAGAGCAGCTGCAGAAATTGAGTGATTAAGGGTCACCCTCTGTTAAATATTAGATTGATGAGCTTACTACAGTTAGTTATATTTGCGTTACCTGGGCATACAGCGTATAATTTTGTGAAACTTGGAAGCATGAGCTGAGAGAAAACAAGTGGCCAGGCTACTTCCTGATTCATACACTACTGAAGTACAGGATGTGGTTTGAGGCTGTGTGTGTTGGTAGTGTGTGTTGAAATTATTTCTGGATAAGATACACTTCCATTACTCCAGAGCAAAGCTAAAAAAAAAAAAAAAAAAGCAAACACTGGACACCACATGTCCTGGTTGATTGATTTCTTTTGAGGTAAAGTGGAAAAGTTGCGTGTATTTTTTTTAATATGCACAACACTACATAAAAAAAATATATTTTGCATTTTATTGATGTATTTTTCAAAAATATACATCTATTTCATCTTTACAATGTTATTAAAGCAAAAATTCATGTTGTTAGAATTAAAATATTTATTTCACTTGAGATATTCTCAAGAGAAACTTTTACAAAACAGAATTTTTGGAAAATTTTGTCTGTAAAATATTTCTAATTAGAAACAGTATTATACGATTTCATGGTTTCATGGATTTTCGGTTCTGAATACAGATTTAAAAAACTGAGGAAAAAACAGGTGTAAAAATATCATGTAGTTTATGTAGTTTTACGGTTTGTGGCGAGTGGGCGGAGCTTTAAAACTTGCAAGTGGGCCGAGTCAGTGAAATAAACACGTTTCTGTTGAGTATTGCTATTTTTATTACTGCAGCATTAGAGAAGGCATTTCTTTATTTATTCAGCAAACAGCCCATTATCCAGCTTTATATATGGAGCCCGATGTCACCATTTCACTCCAAAGTTGATTATTGTTCAATGACAGCATGGACCAGAGTATTTTATTCCTCTTATACCACAGCAGTTTGTCAAAATCTATTAACTCAACAAAGACACATCAGACCTTTTAGTTTCTTTTGTTATATTTAATGTTATCGCTTGTTATCACTTTCAGACAACTTCATTCTTTAATATATTAGAAAAATACACATTAACCAGCCAAGAGTTTACACTAACAAATTGTCTGATTACATTAATAAACCATTACTTCATGACGCAGAATTCGTTTACGGAATCCTCCTTAACCGAAGCGCTCTGCTCGCCAGGATTTTGATAAACAAATGCTGGGTAACAGAAATAGCTCTCTGGATGCCTCTTTCTCTTCTCATTCCTCCTCCTCTCTCTCTCTCTCTCTCTCTCTCTCTGTGCGTGTGTGTCTCTCTCACTCAGTCGCTCTCTTCCTGAGAGGAGTGGAGAGCTTCTGTGCATCCGAACTCTTAACAGCTCAAAGGTCTCTCGCCTAGAAACAGCGGATAACAGTGAGATGGGCAAACTGGAGTTTAGGTAATAAGTAATGACTGCGTTTGAGCCCCGACCGTGCAGAGCCCCGACCGTGCAGAGCCCCGACCTGCAGCACCCTTCAGGAGAACATCTTTTTTAGTCTGTTGAAAAATCCACCCTCCTCCTTCTCCGGCTGCTCCTCGTCACTCTTCGGTTCCTCTCTGGATTCCTTCGCTGTGTGCTGGGAGCCTGCTAGACACACACACACACACACACACACACATTTGAGCAAATATACTTGTATGCAATTCCTGTATCCTGTCTGTAAAGGAAACTTGCCGTACCTGGTGCTGATCGGGTCACTCCGTTCACGGATCCCTCGACGTCCGTCTCCTCTTCAGCGTAGCTCAGGATCAGATCCCGCTGCCTCCGGGTCAGCTTCCTTCCAGGGAAACGCACGGAAAAAAAAAAGAAAACCCGCTCTGTTTTAGTTTTTAAGCGTTCTGAAGCAAGCTAAAACAAAAAAACTAATATGCATTCACACTTTTTGGATGTCACACATTTAGGCTGGATGTGATTGTGAATTTCATCGTGTGTGTGTGTGTGTGTGTGTGTGTGTGTGTGTATAGAAGTGTCTTACTTGGGCACTTTGATCTTGATGTGGACGTAGTGGTCTCCGTAGCCGTACCCATTGACGCGGGCGATTCCTTTACCCCCGAGACATATCCTCTGGTCTGTCTGAATCCCGGGAGGGATCTGGAGGCGGGGGGAGAAAAAGAAAAAAAAAACGAGTGTGATTCTTAATGCAGCAATAAATGAAAAACCTCCTCCACTGCCTTTTGAGAATCCCAGCCCCTCCAAAAGTGCCTGCTCAGATCAAAAGTAATTTTTGGATGTAAAAAAAATAAGCAAGTATATAATACATACCTGTGCTTGACTCTTATCTGGCTATTTAACTCAATACTACCCTCTAGTGGCCAAACAGATCACTGCATATAGACAGATACAGGAAGTAGAACACTAGAGCCAGGTGTGTCAAACTGTCTGTATGATCATACTGTGTGTTTCAGTGTGTATTTATACTAATTGTGGAGCAGGCAACGAATTAAAGGAAGATTTTGTCTAATAATGAAATGTACACATTACTCGAAACTGAAGCGTCTTGACTAGGAGCCCTGTAAATTTCATTACGCAACACAGTGGACGATTTGCGCTCGGAAGCTACAAGAATGAGGCGCGTGCTGAGAGTGAGCATGTCTCACCGCGATGTCGACCGACCCGTATAGGCCCTGGGCTCGCGCCGTTCCTCCCAGAATGGCTTGAGCCACGGAGATCATCACATCGGAGTGGATGTCGGGCCCGTTACGCCGAAACAACGGACTCCTCTGGACCTGAGACACAAATACCAACAAAGCAAGCACAAATATTAAACCCAGTGACACGGCTCCTACTCTGATCTAAGCGGGGTTTTGGAATCAACAATCTTCATGCTATCTGATGCAGAAAAAATTCCCACCCCCCAGTGTAGGGTCATAGATAGAAATATAAGATTACTATGGTTTAGCAGCCATACAGAAGGTAAACTCACTCTGAATGTGATGTAGATCTGCTTACTTCCTAAAGACATCCTCACCGTCTGGCCGTCCTCCACTCCTAAAAAAAACACACACATACACCCAGTTAAATTTACACAATTCTTTAATTAACATTTATGGAAGGAGTCTCCGGTGTCAGGACGGTTTTCGTGACAGACGACGCTGCGGTTTCTCACCAACACGACAAAGCTGCGCTTTGGTCTCATTAACTTCACTGGATGACAGAAAGGCTGTTTATAGCTGCTGTAACATAAGTGATAACAGGACCTAACTTGTTTCGTGGACGTTGCATGACATTAGATAAACCATAAGCTGATACAAAGTACAGTGTGGTGTTCTTTAATAAATCACATCATAGAAGTCTTGCCGTATTTCCAGTGTAAGAGGAAGAAAACGCTTCATGTAGTTATAGGAAAATGATCCACTTCGGGATGGACTGTAAGTCTGCTTCGTTATCAAGCCGCATCACACCAGGCAGCCACTGATTATATTCCTTATATGTTGCCTCAAAATCTTCTTAGCTACATAATTTCCACCTTTCTTGGTATCCTGTGAGGAACCACAGTGTAGCTCCTGCTAACGTTTATGCTATCTGTGTCAGTGTAACGCTGTACGCTTATCGATATTTAACTACATTCCAATACTTAATTCTTTTATTCATATTTGAAAGATGTGGATGTAAACAGACCTGCAGGTACAGGCACCATGAGGCTCTTTTTCTGTTTGGTGTTGCCTGTTCCTCTGCACAGCACACAGGGTGTGATGATGATTGAGCCCCGCCCACCGCAGCGTCGACACGTCGAGCGCATCATGAACGGGCCTGTGCTCACCGACTCCTACACGCACACACAGTATTAAATTATGTCAGATATTAACACCGATATTCAAATCTGTTTAAATCTCCAATGGAGACGGTTGCTACGGTGCTCTCACCATGCCGGTGCCGTTGCAGTAGTGGCAGTGTGTGACTTTGGTGCCCGGCTCGTAACCTTTGCCATGGCAACGTGGACAGTCGTCCTCTATGTTCACTGTGATCTCCTTGTTCACGCCTTTGGCTGCCTGGGTGAACGTCAGCTCCATGACGTACTACACACACACACACACACCATATAGAGAATGCCAAGTTACATAACTACAGTAACATACTAGAAGGGTTGGGTCAGTTTTAGGGCTTTGAAAAATGATTTCTCTCTTCACAGTTTTCAAAACTGAAATACAATTTCCTCTGAACTTTCAGCAGAGAAAAATACGGAACAGACATGAGGTTTCCGGTGCTGTAGCTGACCTGGAGTGGCTGTTCGAAAATGGAGCTGAAGTCTCCGAACCCTTGCGCTCCGGCGAATTCCCCGAAGATCTTCCTGAAAAGCTCCTCTGGGTCCACAGTGGTTCCGCCCCGCCAGTACTGCTGCCCCGCCCCACTTGCGCTCGGCCCCGCCGAACCGTAGGTATCGTACTGCTTTCTTTTTACTTCGTCACTCAGAACCTGCTCACACACACACACACACAAAATAAAGCAGCACATGTTAATGTACATGGTAACTTCATTACCAAATATATAATATATCAGGGGGAAAAAAACAAATCTGACAAAAGCAATGTTACTTTTTTTTTAAAAAAACACACTTTTCCTTGAACCTGACCTCGTATGCTTCTGCTAGCTTGGTGAACTTCTCTTTAGCCTGCGCGTCATCTGGGTTTGTATCGGGATGGTATTTCTTCGCCAACTGCAGGAAAACGAACATCGTTATTGCATCGCTGTAACTACATGATTGACATAAAGGTAATATGTTCAAGGTTCCCAGCTCTAGATCACACTTTTGTGTTGTCCCTGTCCACATTCACTGCATGAAGCTGTTCTACGCAGGAAAAACATCCCATTTTAATGCTGAAATGCACTGCTGACCTGATAGTACGCTTTCTTGATCTCTTTCTGTGTGGCGGTGCGTGGGATTCCCAGCACGCTGTAGAAATCCTGCTGCTCATGACACGCCGAGCTGCTATGGAAGGAGTGTGAGCTGAAAATAAACAAGCTCTTAAATCCTATCACACACACACACACACACACACACACACACACACATCAAAAAAGTCAATTAGTGATAATAGAATCTGATATTCAAAAAAGCAATTCGTAAAAAATAATTTAAAAAAATACATCATTACGATACACAGTGGCTTGCATAAGTATTCACCCCCTTGAAATTTTCTGCATTTCACAGAATTTAAGTTGATGTAATTGTGATCTTATGTCATGAATCTAGACAAAAGGCAAGAGCCTGAACATTGTTCAGTGTCCGAGCAATCTGATAGAGCTTCATCAATTTTCCCAAGAAGAATGTGAAAAAAAATATCAGGATCCAGATGATGGGCATATTCCAGATGTGCAGCTGCAATCGCAGCCGTATAGGGGGTGAATACTTATGTTCACATGTTAAATATACTGTGTAAATCAAATGGTGGTTGAGTCCACATCAGTTTCAGGTTGTAAAAGGACAAAATGTAGGAAAGTTCAGGGGGGTGAATACTTATGCAAGGCACTGTATAATATCACATTGCAATACAATATCAGGAATATAAACTTGACAAAGCAATTGAAGACAAATGATAAATTGTGGATTGAGTGCTTCTTCACTGTTCATGTGTATTAATGTCAATTTAAACACTTTATAAACCTCAGTCCAGCCACTAGCCTTGAATTTGCAATCCAGTAAGTCCCTTGCATCATCCCTACTTTCCAGACCCAAGAGAAAACCTTTAAAGAAACTATTCCTTCGTAAAAACATTTTAAAAAGCTTTTCTTTTTATTTAAAACTTCATGACGTCAGAAACATGCACAAAAAAACACGACTCATTTGACAGTCGCACGAATACTGTCTAAATCCCAAATTGCTCCGGGTTCAAGATATAGTGCACTAGGATAGGGAGCGAAACGATATTGTTTCCTACAACACGAAGTGCACCTACATAGTAAGTGTTACTCCGTTTGGCATTCAGCCTGCACTTAACGCCTTACCTGCACACCCCCTCAATGTCACACTGTTTTCTTCTCTCCTTCGACTCCTATCCAGTCCAGAAATATAAAAACGACACCACGTTACAGTCGAACCGGGGACATTTTCATATCTACAGGAGTTGACGGGTGACCAAGACGTGTTGAGACGAGGTAAAGCTTTAGACACGCAGCGCACAGAACGGCAGACTGTGGAGGCGGCCATGTTGTTAATCTTTAACCGTGCCGGCTCGCCACTGCGCATGCGCGAGAAGAGAACTTCACTTTGGGTTATACGGCCACAAGATGGCGGTGTGCGCGCGCACAATAATTCCGAGTTAAAATCTAGAAATACGAGCAAAAATTTGTCACCTGACTTAAAGATACGTCTCATAGATACTTTAAGAACGAAATACAGTGTAACCCTATTTAAAAAAAAAAAAAAAAATTTAAAATACATAAAATTCAGTAATGTTTCCCAGCCAATCAGGGGCTTGTTACAATTCCTATTAGACAGGCCCTGTTCACTATATATATAGTGCACTATTTTGGGTAGTTTTGCCATTTTATACACATCCGAAAGCATGAAGTGGCCCTGAGCCCTGAAATTATGACATATGTATTATATTGTGCATAGTTTTTTGGGCCCTGCCATTTTGTACTAGTGTGTAGTGATGCTAATGCGCTAATGTTCCCAGAACATTATGGAATTTGTTTATTTATTTATTTATTGGTAAACGAATCTCTTCCAATAACCATTTGATTTTCCAGAGAATGTTCTGGTACCTTTTAGATTATTAGAGGAACATTCTCTGAACCATCCCAATAAAAAAACCTGTTAACCTGGCTGGTTGGCACATTCTCACTTGTTCTCTATAAAACAAAACAAAACAAAAAAAACCAGTTAAGATTGAAAATTCAGTTGTCATATAACTATAAGAGACCACTACGTTTGAAGTTCCCAGAATGCCTCACGGAGAGAACTGAGTTTGTTAACCAAAGTAGAAACTCCCAGAAATACCCAAATGCTAACATTATGGAAATGACCTTTGTTTGCTGGGATAGTATCAAGTGAAATCTTTTGATTGTGGTTTGAGTCAAAGCGCTGCAATATTCAGTGTGCAAATGTACACCAGGGGACACTACATACCCATAATACACTGCGTTGGTTTGATTTGCATCCATTTTGACTGAAAAGACAGCAAGCTATGTGCCGTTGCTCTTCTCCTCAGAATTCTTATGAATATATGGGCAGATTCATTATTTTGGGAAACCATTTCCATCGTCAAATTTTATAGCTTACAGTTGGCTCAAAGACTTTATTGTTTTTTTAGTTTGAAACAGGACAAATAGTTCAAAACTGTTTACTTCACTTAAATTTAGTTCCCTGTAGTAGTGATCTATGTAGTAAGGCACTTTACAGTTTGAAGGGAACAGCTAGAAGCAGTTCTGGATCCAATGCAACCCTGACCAGGATGGAATTGGTGGCATCTTCTAGTGTGAAACCAAGTTGAACCACCAAACTGCTCCCATGCCAACCGTGGAGGAAGTCTGATATTCGAGAACAATTTGTGTTGAATTTCACAAGAAGGAAGCTACTCGACAACTGTTAAACCAGGCCGTTGTTGGCTCATACACTGACATTCTTACAAATTTGCAGTTCGCTGTGATGGACCAAGCTGTGATGGACCAAGCTGTGCTGGTTGTCTTCTTTTTGCTGTTGTTGTTGTTGTTGTTGTTGTTGTTGTTCTTTCGGCTTCTCCTGTTAGGGTTGCCAGAGCGGATCCCCTTCCATTGTCCGCATATTTATTTGGCACAGGTTTTACACCGGATTCCCTTCCTGATGCAACCCTCCCTATTTATCCGGGCTTGGGACTGGCACTGAGAGTGCACTAGCCTGAGTTCAAGAGTCCCATGCACTACCTGGTCATCTTCATTTCATATACTTCTTTAATGTGATCTCACATTAAATTTGCGAGAATGCTAGAAAACGAGGTATAGCTATGACCGCTAAACCCCGCCCCTCAACTTATGCTTTAAAAAATAATCATTATGTGAAAATGTGAGACGATATTGTTCTTTCTCCAGGCCACATTTGTCAGTCATTTCCTCAAGTTGTGAATGTGTGTGTAATTGAAACAAATAAGAGATTTAAACTTCACAGCCTAAACCTATCTAGGTTGACATTAATGACTCTTCATATGTAAATTTTACACAAACTCAGGAGCTCTTGTAGAATTATGATCATTCTTTTCAGAACTGGATTTTGAAGAACACAGCGGGGATTTTTTTTTTTTTAAATAAATGGTCCTGAGAATGATTTACGAATAACTTTGTTCACATCCAGTTTGATAAATGAGACCGTCTGTCTCTTCTCCAGTTGGCCCTCTGAGACTGTCTGAGTTCGGTTCAGACTGTGGACTCAAACCCGGGGCTTTCCAGTCCACTGAGGTCTGAGGAGGTGCTGTTTTTCTAAAATCAGATTCAGGACTTTCCCAGAGTATTTCCCACTACTTTCCATCTCCAGTCACTTTGTGTTTCCCCTGCAGCAGGAGGTCAGCCGGAGCCTCGTGTCAGTCGGCCATTTCTGTGGGCTGCGGCGCTCTGGGCGTCTCTGTGACCTGATTCGTGAGGCCATAATAAGTGTGGCCGAATGTCATGATGGGCCTGGTTTCTGGTTGTATGCAGTAAAAGTGTGTGTGGTGAGTTTAACAGCTTTCCGCAGTGAAGAATACGGCCTTCACAGCATGTGCGAATTAAGGAGGTGTGTGTGCGTGTTGAAAAAGAGGGTTGTGTATGAGTCCCTTTCTGTCTATGCACTCTTCCACCTTTCAGTTTGATCAGGTTGTATAAAGGAAAAAAAAAAGAGACACTGGTCAGGGAATGACGGTTTACAGCTTCTGTAACATTATATATAGTTATAAACTGATTAAAAAGTATGACTCAGCTAGGGGGGGTGTGGCCTATAGTTTAAAGGTAGAAATTGTACATTGCAACTGATTTAGATTTTAGTATAGTACTCGAATAATAGAGTTTGAGAGTATTATCGTTTGAGAGTCGTAATTATCGTTTGAGAGTCGATTGTGTGAGGATTTAGACATGCCGTGCCAAAATAAGGGAGAAAAACACACCAAACATGTTGGAGCTGATCGACTCTGTTTGTGTGTAAACTTTTCATCCAGACTTCTCTTTTAATCCGAAGTGATTGCCAGGTGGCGATTTGAGGAAGCGAAAAATGATCCGGCTCCTGCGTTATGTGTGTAAGAGCTGCTCTGTGCCCTTTGACCTTTAATTAAACTAGAGTATAATGGAAAACCTCATTAAAGCTCAGAGAGGCCTCTTTGGTTATACAGCTGCTGCAGTGTGTGTTAATACCAAAGGTGAATGAACATGCCATTATTTCAGTGGTGGAAATGGTGTGTGTGTGTGTGTGTGTGTGTGTGTGTGTGTGTGTGAGAGAGAGAGAGAGATGAAGGAGTTGAAAGAGTGTTTGCACACTGTACTATTGTGACTGGGCTTTGTTTGACTCTGAGTTGGTTTACTCAGTTTCATCGGTGTCTGCTTTTCTGTTTCTCTTTGGTCTACTTTGTGTGTGTGTGTGTGTGTGTGTGTGTATGTGTGTGTGTGTGTGTGTGTGTGTGTGTGTGTGTGTGCGTGTGTGTGGTGCCAGTTTCAGGAAGTTGCTGTGTGCTTTGGACATATTTGAACTAGGGCTGTGAAATTCCTTTAAAAAAATAAGTGAATATACCACAGCAATTTGTCAACACAGTTTTTTTTTTTTTATATTCAAGAACACAACACAGTACTTTTTATACATTTATGGTTACGTTTAATGTTGTGGAACATCCACAAAAAAAAAATTAGTTCCTGTAATCACTTACACTATAGCAGGTATAAACAGTCCTTCCCTCACCAGCCTCTCCTCGAGGTTAATGAGACAAAAATCTAATAAAACACACACACACACACATGCGGGGAAAAAAAGTCTTTCCCTTGGCAGGAAACTTACTGACACTAGAGACTCCTTCTTTAAATGGGAAATAAACATCTCCTTACTGAAACCATATCATATATTATACAATGTACTTTGTTTAATAACAGCATATTTTAAAAATCATTTATTATTGGCTGTAGATTGTTTATTTACTTCCTTTGAATTGAACATTTGCTGAAATTTGAAATTTGCTATAAATGACATGCATTTATTTAGGACTCATTTTCTATGTCAAACAACACAAACAAAACAGTTTTATTGCATTTGAAAGAGAAAATGAAATAGAAAGAGAAATGGAGATAACATTAGAAATGAGAGGATTCGATTCGAATTCCTTTAAAATACAGTGTAACCAAAGACTTCCAGAAACCACACGCATTTACACACTGAATTTTCACACTCATCAGATGGTTAAAGTGTCTTATAGTGAGTTAAGTTCATGTCTATGAGTCTGTTGTGTGTGTGTGTGTGTGTGTGTGGGTGTGTTGTCTCTTGTTCTCAATCTGGTTTCCATTACCTTCCTCCCCATCACAGTATCTGCTGTCTGATTGGCTCTGATCACTGCCACATGCGGGTCACGGGGGGCCGAGCTGAGTGGGGTCAGGGGTCAGAGGTTAGGAGGATGTCGGCCATTTCGCAGAATTGACCTCAGTTCAGCGTCTGATTACAGAGATGTTTGACTCTTCAGTTGTGCTGTTTATAGATCGGAGCCCGTACAAGGCCCTATTCTGGAGAATATCCGTGAGGGATGACATCATGGCCTGCTCACATATGGATCTGGTCTGAGGCGTTCGTGCCAGTGGCTGTGATATATATCAGTGAGCTATGGTGAACCGTTCGCTTGTGCAGGAGGTAAAGGAACTGATTTATAGCTATTGGATCTGCAGTGGATTGAGCTGAGGAACATCTCGGAGATTTCTTAGCAGGCCAAATGTTTTCTCCTAATGACGGTTGGGGGACAGGGCACAGAATATGCACCAAAAAACCCTAAATCTAGCTAAACCTTTTAATCCTTGTTAAGAATGGGAATGTTGATTCAATTGATACCAAAACGCTGTTGAATTCTTGAATCTGATAGGTCTAAAGGTGACACTCTCCACCAAACTAGATAGTTAACAATCATTCCTAGTAGATAATCTTTGATTTTTGGCATACGTTCAATTCAATTCAATTCAATTCAATTTTATTTATAAAGAGCTTTTAACACTGGAACTTGTCACAAAGCAGCTTTACAGAAATCCGGATATGAATTTACATTTAGATCCCTAATGAGCAATCCAGAGGTGATAGTAGCAAGATTCCCTGAGACAGTAAGGAAGAAACTTTGACTCAGAACCCATCCTGAAGGAATTCTGACCAATCCGTCCCACTCTGTGAAGCAACCCATAATGTTTTCTATTGAACTTAGCTGGTTCTGTTCCAAAATATGAACAAATTAGTATTTCAGGCTATCCTGATCAGGATACGCAGTTAGCAAAGACAAACGAATGAACACGTGTGAACAATCTGGCAAGTCCAGTACACTGTTTTAGAGTTTTGATTTGTGTTAATGTATAATGTCAGTCCCGTTGATTGTGTGTGTGTGTGTGTGTGTGTGTGTGTGTGATTCCTATCCCATTTCAAGTTCATGTGCACCAACAGAAGAACGTAATGCACTTAGACAAATTGAGCAACGATTAAACATCCACCTAAACTCCCGTTCCAGACAAATTCAATGGAAAAAGTAGAAGAGAGGCGTTTTTTTTTTTTTCCACTGCTGGGTGGAGTGCATGGTTGGATTTGATTTATTAACAATCACCAGTGGGTTTTTTTTCTTTCTTTTCTCATTTCCGAGTAGACCCATGGCGTCTGTCTTGAACGGATTGGATCAGGCCCAGGTGTGTGTTGGGTCAAGTTCTGGCGGAGTGTATGACTGCAAACCACGACTGAAGCCCACCGAACTTCGGCTCACACGCCTCAGAGCGCTCCAACATTGTTCCTTCTGTAAAGTGCTCCGTTTTTTTGTGGCAGGATTACAAAATATGGAAAGATATTTGAACACATTCACCTGCGCAATTCGATTTAAACCTTTTGGCAAAGCATTAGACATGCAGATCTGATCTCCAGATGCATTAAGAATAATTTTAGTGGACTTCTTTTTTGAGAACAACCCTAATCTGCCAGGAGGGGATAAAAAAAAAAAAAGGAAGAATGCTTCGTAAAATCAAAACCAATAGGATTCTGGATAGCATGACATGGCCTTTGTAGGCCTGTTATTTGGGCTCAATGAAAACGTGTAATTACGTTCAGACGCAGCCGCGCAGGGGTCAAAGCCAGGACCGTAATTACACCAAGGGTAAAATTAGCTGCTCTTTGTGCCGCCTGGTTAGTCTCAGTTTAAGGTGACATGCAGTAAATCATCCCGTGTGAACCTTTGGTAGTTTTTCCTCATTCTCTCAGGCTTTTCAGAGCATGCTTTCGAAAGCTCAGATACGCAAATATAGATATTTATCCTGAATTATTTGTGTTGATGGCGGTATTAGCAGGAAAGTTGTAGCTTAGGAAATCTGTACCTAAGAGGAGGTGAGAGAGCTGGACAGACTAAAGGACTAAAGCTCTGCTGCATCACTCACTTGACGAGCAGATGAAGGGAGAGCTAAATCCCACTGCACCACTATCAGCAGCTAGAACAGCATTGTGGATGGTAGCGACTCATGATGTCATCATAACTTTTCCCACGTAAAGGTCAAATGGTATGGAGCTCTAAATCTTCTCCGTAATGCAAAGGCAGCACTGAGAAAACGCAAAGCAAGATTTCACTCTTTACTGCGTCCTGATCCCAGGTCTATTTGTTACAGAATCCCTTAAATCCCAGTACAGGAATGAAGCACGAACCACAAAGCAGTGCCATACCCACTATCCTGAGCAGCATCTGATACTTTAATACCTGTTTATGCGGCTTTAGTTTGCCTGTGAGAGAATGCTCTGAATGGTGTGGTGTGTGAATACCCAGCTGGCGTGTGAGTTCTCAAGCAGAAAGAGAGAGTGAAGGTCATGGAAGAAGGTTCTCAGGATAAAAAGAGCTGTTTTGCTAGTGCTAATGTTTAAAGCCCAGAACAATATGTGTTTTACATACAACATGGATTGTAATCTGTATTAAATTATACTAGCTACCTCATCGAGCACGTCTACTGAGAAGACGTGCTGGGAATAAGATCAACTGTTATAAAGATGTACATAACAAAAATAATGATTAAAAATGGTTAATGCAAGCAATTTAACCAAACGGGAATTATAGCATGCATAGGCACATTCTTGTCACTTGTAGTATGCAGATGGTTAACTTAGCTAGCTAATGAACTCTAGCTTTAAAGTTCCATGAATTATTGTTCAGAATGTGTTATGTTAGCCTCATAAGAGTACTTCTTTTTTTCCAATATGAGCTAAAATCAGATGTGGCAGTATTTCTTTGATGAAAACACAAAGAAGCATACTTTAACTTACTGACACGTTCAAAGACTTAGCTTATTAGCGTGCTAATACTTTGATCTTTCAGTTCCAGAAAGAACAGAAAGAGATCATTTCAGGACAGTTGAATTTGACAGATTGATGGTCTACACTATTTCTCACTACTGAGGGGAAAAAGAGAAACAATCCCAGCACGAGTACGTACTTCTTGTATTTTTCACTTGGTGGTGAAAATAGAGACAAAATGGAGGATCAGTGTTAATTTAACTTACCGTTAGCTTACTTCTGTAAATATATGGCTAACTAATGCTAGCTAAAACAATATATTATTGTGTTATCTTACACCATGTGTTATCTTTACGGATGTGTTCGAGCCAAGGTGCAGGATGTGTTATGTTCGTGCTAGATAACTTTCAGTTTGGTAAACATTCCTCATATGAAGCTGAATCATTTCAGTACGTACACAGTCTACTCTTTCGTAGAATGTCCCTGACCTCCGTGCCCTCCTGTGGTAAGGGATTTAGGACACTGCTCTGTTCCCAACAGAGTCGTACTCGTCTGAGGCGAAAGGGTCAGAACCCCTGTGGGAACACGTCCATGCTGGGTGCTTATGGCACCGAGTGAAAAACTGGAAACGGTGACCTTGTCTTCATCTAAATGCATATTTCCAATCTGTTTTGCAAATTGTACGCTGATTTCTGAAAAGTTGAGCTGTCACAGACACCCGTGTGATTGACAGGGGAGAGAACGATGATGTCCCTCTTTCCCAGAAAGCACGGCCATTTACTTCTCTCTTGTTCTCCTGGCCATGGATTGCTGTAGCATTGTTAGTATTTGAACTTGTGATAGGGTCGAACACTTTTCCATTTATCAGATAAATGTAAATGATTCCCAAACACATGACTTTATTTTCAGATACACTAATCCGTAAGGATGTTCTGGCCCAAATTGAGTTGTATCATGTTTTGCAATGAGGACTGCACAAGCCAAGAACGCCAATGAGAACACTGAAGGTAATAAAAGTAAGGAAGAAAATGAAAGCACTTGGAAAGCAGGCCAAAAATCTGTTAATGGTGAGAGGGGAATAATGAGGCTCTGAGAAAAGCTGAACCTGAACAGGAAATTCGACCCCTCGACCTCCAAGCCCAATGAATATTTAAGAAATGATGTCCAAACCTGATTGAGCCCAACATCTCACTCTTTAACTCAGGTTTTCGTTTCCAGGCTGGGACAGAACCTAGCAGTAGTATAGGCCCTTATGTTATGTGATATAAACTCACTCACACACATGCGCACATCCATCAGAACCAATCAGAGCACTGAAAACATCTCAGCCTAAACTATGACCTCACTGCTTTTTTTTACTTGGACGACTGATGAGAAGAAAGAATAACAGTTTGAGTCAGAGCCATTTATCTAGTGCGCACTGCAGCTGCATTTCAATCAACGTGACAACCACACGCACTTTAACTGCCTCGAAGCGAAGCACGTGACAAAACAAGCTGTTGAGTTTTTGCCAAGCTCAGTTCACACACCATCGCTCAAACGTGGAGAGAGAAAATCGGACGGAGTGTGTCGCAAGAGCACACGAGTTTTCTTTAAGTCTTTAGGGAGCGAGGCAGGGCCAAGAAACATCAGTGAGATCATGTTGATTAATGAACCATCATCGAACCAGAAGCTACATTTTCTATTCAGACCAATAAAAACAAGACCAAAAAAAGCTATTGTCCCATAGCTGATGCTTCGTGTCTGCTCATGGACAATTCTTATGACGTGTATGTATTGTTGTATCTGTAAACTGCAATGAGATCCACAAAGTAATCATGTCAATACCACAAACTAGGACATTTGTTTTATGTATTTCAGTTTTTGTCTTCAGGACTTTCCCCGTGGTTTCTTGGTAACATGACTGGCAAGCTCAAGAGACAATGTTAAATGTAACTACAAATAGATAAAAAGAACAAACTTGTCTTTCTTTAATAAAAATACTTGTTACTGTTGTCATTGCAGTGGTATAAAAGGAAAACACTCACTGGAATGTGCTGTTATAGGAAAATAATCAACTTCATGATGGTTACAGTGACTTCGCTTTGTGTTGGGCCCTTGATTATTTTCCTGTAACAGCATGCCTTGAAGTGTTTTATTCCTTACTTATCATATAATATCTGTAGAGCATTTTAATCAGTATTACAACCTATATTCCAGTTCCACATTTAAAAATCACTCGACCTGCATTTTCTTAATGGAACATGATTGGCTCTTATATTTTATGATGCAATAACACTGCTAATTCAGCTTGCAAAGATGTTCCAATAAGCTGTCCCATAACGCTGTATCTTAATAAAGCGTGGCATCATTGTGGCATTGACTCAAATAAAAAATTTTCCAGGATGACTTTATAGAGGAAAAGCTACAAACATTAATTCATTTTATGGTTACTTCATTAGTAAGCACATTTACAGCTCAGATAAACCTGCGATTAATCACAAGAAGTGTCCAGCTGAATACATCACTTCAGTGTGTGTGTGTGTGTGTGTGTGTGTGTGTGTGTGTGTGTGTGTGTGTGTGTAGGTTTTAGCGTGGGATGGTGTACTAGTCTCATACACACACACGTTAATGAAGCCCAGATAACTCCCAGAGTGTCTCTAGGTGGATCAGCCCCAGAGCTTTACTACTGATTACAACATCACTTTTTATTTCCTTCAGTGTGTGTGTGTGTGTGTGTGTGTGTGTGTGTGTGTGTGTGTGTGAAAGCTAGTGGGTGTACTAGCAAGACACACTTTTTTCCTGTTCTCTCTCAACGGAGCTATTCTGTTGTTTTTCATTATTAATGAGACCGGTAGGCTGTGAGACACAGAGCCGCCGTTGTCTCTCTCACAGCTTGAACCGGAAAAGTTCCAGCACATTCTCTTTTATATGATTTGTTATAACCGAGGACGACGTGTGCCGAGACATTCATTTGAAGAACAACACCCGTTCCAGATGTTCATTAAATGTTGTTGCTGTTAATATTTTACCTGTGAGGAAGATCGACTTGCTTTTCTGTTTATTAAAAGCGAATCTGAAAGCTGCTAATACCTCTAAAAAATACCTCAGAAATATAAGCTAAACACAGTCTTAATGTTTAGTGTGTAGCGTTCAGTGTTTTCTTGATTTAAAAAAAAAAAAAAACAGTTATAGTAAATGTTATAGTAAAGCTGTTCATCACAGAGAGCCAGATCCAGCCAGTCTTGCTGTCTGGTCTCGTAGCATAACATTAAGTAGCTAGCAAACAACATTATTAGCGAGCTAGCTGGCTACTTTTAACTTCAGTCTTAATATAAGTATCAATGAAAAATTAGATAGCATTACCGAACTACCTTGTAGTTTCTTCCCAGTCACTAAAATAAGAAGACTAGCTAAATGCTTGCTAGCTAGCTGATGAGAGAAATGCAATACGAGTGCCAGCTAACGTCCTGTGTGTAGCTAGTTATGCATAAACAGTTTATCTATTCATGGCAGTATACAAATGTGTGTTTGAGGGAACAGTAGTAGAAGACTTAAAGTAGTAGTATAATTGATAAGATAGTGTAAGAGCAAAGCTAGAACCCATCTCCATTGTCTTAAACTGTTCTAACCTGTTCTGCCTTCAGAAGGGGTTTGAGTAAAATCAGAGATCATCACTGAAGCCAAGAGACAAATGATGTGCTTCACATACTTTTAACATGACTAGTGTGTTTAAACTGGCAGATTCAGTGAGAAGTCATGAACCAAAGATAAAATGTAGTACGCTGGAGACCTTTTTCACTCGGCACGCAAGAATTTTTTTTTTCTTAAGCACATTTTCTGAAACACTGCCACCAAAATATTATCATTGCTTCCTAATTTACACCATTTTAATTCAATGACTGAAGGATTGTCCGAAATTACACCACAAATATGCTAGCTCTAACAGGATGTATTCAAATTTTACTCTTATATATAAGCATACTTACTGTTTTTGCTCTTGTGTTATTTTCCACTACAGGATTTAAGATTCCACTGAAGGTTATAAGCTACACTTTTCCTTTACTATTCATTTATATTGCTCTACATGTAGATCATTCATCATTCATCACCTTCAGTAAGCAGACAGGGTCGCGGTGGATCCGGAGTCTATCCCGGGAATACTGGGAGTGTGCGGAAATCCACTCTGGATGAGACACCAGTCAATCACAGGGCACCATGCACACCCTTATTCAAGCGAGGGGATTGAATAATTTAGAGTCGAAACACATTCAGCATGTTTTTGCGAGGTGGAAGGAAACTGGAGAACCCCGAGAAAACCCATATGGAGAGAATATATATATATATATATATATATATATACTGTGCAAAAGTTCTTCTGGAGACTTCATTATGATTTTTGTCGGGAAAGTGGTCTCTTACATAATATCCTGCTTTCTTTACTGACATACAAACATTTTTCTTTAACATTTAATGTTATGCTGGAAAACTAATGTTTGAAATTCTAAAATGGTTTTGTACTGACTCGATAATGTAGAAGTCATAAAATAATTAATTGCCAATTCCCAGTAATTAATTCCCAACCACATTTATGAAGTATTTATGAAAAATTATGTTTTCATTGGTTTGGTTTAATTGTTTCCTCAATCCACAAATTTAAAGTGAAGCCTTTAAGGGAAAAATTAAAATATTTTTTTCCCAGTGCAAGGACAACTTAGACTAGTTTAGTTAAAACAAAGTTAAGTATGAAATACTATTTCGGGACACATCATTGCGTGAAGTCTTTTCAGCCATTTTGGGTGCTATACCTGGCGGTTTCTCCTGAAGGCTCTTCAGGTGTGTGATCATTTGTTTGATTTGAGACCCTTTTAGTTCCCTATAAATATTAACATGTAATATGAATGTATTGTTGTCTGTACGATGAAAAGTGTTAAGTCCAGCCCAATAAAAAGGAGGAATGAAGTGTTCCCATATGGTGAAATGTTTAATTTATGGAAAACATTTATGGAAGGAGTCTAAGTCCCTGGAGGACTAGTGGTAAGGCCACAGTGCTCTCACTGCTGCGGCCCAGGTTCGATTCCCAGCCAGGGAGCCAACCCCAGCCACTGGGGTTTCTGCAACAGTGCACTCTCAGTGCTGGTCCCAAGCCTGGATACACTTATGGATGGTAGCGTCAGGAAGCACATCCGGCATAAAAACTGTGTTAAATCAAATAGGCGGACCAGTGACCTGCTGTGGTAACCTCTAATGGGAGCAGCCAAAAGAGGAACAACATTTATGGAAGGAGTCTCCAGTTTCAGTGCTTTGAAATAGTCAGAGGTAAAGCTGCAACATCAAGTTTTCCACCATAGGAAAGTTTGCAGGAAAGATCACTTTGGGATGTGCTGTTGTAGAAAAATAATAATAAATAATAAAAATAATAACTTCTGGGTAGTAATAGTAACTCGTATCGCATCGAGCAACCTGCCACCCGCCTGTCATTGATTATTTTCCTGTACCCAATAAAACAAACTCTTATGAAGTACTATATAAGCAGTTGATACCGCGACTGAGGACAGAAACGCTCTACAAGCCAGTTAACTAATATCTTGCAGGTAGTTAATTATTCATAACTTTAACTTAACCAGTTGTTAATCACGGGAGTACGTACCAACCAAACATTAAGTTTTGACAATTAGCTCATCAGGAAAATACCTGTTAATCATGATATTAGCATTCGTAAAATTGAAAAAAAAAAAATCCATTGTAATGACTGAATGAGGCTCAAGCTAACATTGTTCTCTGTGGAGAAACACACGCAAAGGTTTACAGGAAGATTTTGATTTCATTCGCTGGCTTTCCTCTTTCTAATCCCATTCTCTCTGGTAAAAAGAAAAAAACTCATGAGTGGAATGTAAAGGGGTTTTTTTTTAAAATAAAGATAAACTTGTGTCTGTATTGTTAAGAAAAAGTGAAGAGAGAGAGAGAGAGAGAGAGAGAGAGAGAGAGAGAGAGAGAGAGAATAGGGGAGCAATAAGGGTTCAGTGATCAGTATTGTTATAACAGCTGTGTTTGTGTGTGTAAGAGAGAGAAAGACAGAGAGAGAGAGAGAGAGAGAGAGAAACACAAAAGAGAAAGAACGTCTGGTGTGATTGTGTACATATATTTATAGTATAATTAAAGTTTAAGCTTGGTGCCTTGCGTGACCTTTGACTTCAAAAATGGCGATTAAGAGAATGTTCCAGATGAAACATACACTGATGTAGCGAGATTGCAGTCATGAGCAGTTCAGCTTGAGCTCGCTGTTGTTTTGGGAGAAATTCCAGTAAATCTTGGCTTGATTTGGTTCTGCAGCGCAGTGGAACCACAGAGCTCTGGCTCGCTCTTCACTTTATGGAAATTTGTGTCATGAGTGCGTAACTGTTTTATAGGTAAAATATGAATCATGGAACTTGGGAAAGAGGTAAAACATTTTAGTATGTTCTCACGCAACTTACTTTGGCTCTTTCTTTGCCTTATGCTCGCCATTTGTTTTTTAGCATGCATACACCATGTGCATGTCTGCACTCTGAATACATGAGTTGTTGTAGATGTTTCACAGGTAAACTATAAAGTGCAATGCAAGAGACTCCAGTATGCTTTTTATAATGTTAAAAAAAAAAAAAACGACTTCCTAATAAGGGCATATTTGAAGGCAATAATGCAGAATCCATGAGAAGAATTCTTCTCAGTAAAGATTACTGGTTGCTTGGTAACTTATTGGTTTATTGATGTCTTTTTGTCCAGATTGTTCCTAGCAAAGGCCATAGGATTCTTGGTTCCCTACGTGATGGATTTGAAGATAGCACCGCATGGATCACTGTTAGCAAAGCAATCAGATCATTTTGTTTGGTATATATTAGTTTTCAAAAAAAAAAAGTTGCAAAAACATGGTGGACTGATAAAACTGAGAAACAAATTTCTTCATTTTGATTTTTTCACAATTTTCTCCAAATATGCCTAACCACTGCCTAACCACCAGCTACCAGTGTGGCCTATCAAGCAGTGTGGCTACCAAACCAGGGGGGCAGGAGCTTTTGCATCTTTCCCCTTAGATGGTGCAAACCTTTGTACCTTTTCTGACGCTCAAGCAAAGTCCTAGGAATGTGCTTGGAGGAAACTACCCATAATTAGTTAGCATCACTAGAAAGGAAGTCCATCCCTCCCACCCAAAGGGCAGGACAATTATCTTCTCCTGTACTCCTGGTGACAGATGATAGTGGCATTGTCAAGGTTCAAACTCATGAGCTCCTCATGGGGCAATTCACAAGGTCCTTGTGAGAACTTAGACTGCTGTGCCCAGGAATAGTTTTTTAATCCACGTAGTACTGGCACAAGTCTACTTCTGGATAGAAGTAATGCCGGAAAAACCAGACCCCAATTTAATATATCAGACCTGGAGATTTGGATTTCAGCCATGGGTAGAGACCCAGCATGATTCTGGACCTGGTTCAGCATTCAAACCTCAAATCCCGCTTGATTAACACATCTGGATCAAATCAGCCGTATGGGTGGATTCCAGCTGCAGGCGAGTTGCTAAAGCAACGCAAACCCATCATGTTATACTTATCAATCTAGATGGTTACTAGGCTGAGCCTTATTATTCTTAATGATTCCCAAATTCCTGAGTAGCTGTAGTGCACTGCACTGTTTTGTGTTTCTGCTCTAATATACCCATGTACAGGCCTGATGAGCCCAGCCAGATGTGCTAGTGCAGGAAACTCACCAAAATGTTTAGGGCTAGGGGGACACACGATGATCAGAATTAGGAATGATGAAAAATAAGCTCTGGCTAACTTGCAATGGAGATCGATATCTATACAGTTGATTGCTGCCAGAATCCAGCTGTATGTCTGATTCTATCCAGATGTGGAAACCCAGCAGGATGTAAAGTATATTACATTTACATTGTAGTACATTACATTCATTCATCTGGAGGAGACTTTTATCCAAAGCTATGAACAACTGAGGCACAGTTCAGGGACTTTCTTCATGCCCCAAAAGTGATTTTCTGGCAGAACTGGGATTTGAAATTCTCAATTTTCTGGTTACTAGCACTGAAATGTGAGCATGATGAATATCTATCACTCAAATGTTAATAATAGCTTGTCATATTTTGTTAAAGTGATGATCATTTATCCACTAAAATGGTGTAGATCTCAATAACAATCCAGACACCATGTTGTTATTTTAGTATGTTGCCATGGTGTGTTGTTGCCTCACATCTAGAGGGTCCTCGTGAGCTTGGATTACTGTCTGAGTGGAGTTTTGTATGTTCTCCACATGTCCATGTGGGTTTCCTCCCACTTATCCGGTTTCCTTTAACCTCTGAACAGCATGCCGGCAGGTGGATTGGCTAAGTTAATTGACCCTTGTAGTGAATGAATGTGTAAAAATGTGTGTGTATGGTGCCCTCTGATGGACTGGCATCCGATCCGAGGTGTATTCCCGCCTGGCCCCAAGTGTTCCCGAGATTTCTTTCAACTTTTTTTTTTCCCCCCTCCAAAATCTCGAGTTAGATTGGGAAACGGTTAGCTTTTCCCATGAAAAAGTCACACAGTAGCAGCTTAACCACAACGGCCTGGTCAACAACTAAACTGCCTCCAGTGTTTGTTAACACTTTGGTGCTCTTCCCCTTTCCAGTGGCTGTAAACAGGACCTTCCAAACAGGCTCGATGCAGTGGCCTCGGCTTATTCGTCAAATTTTCTTTTTATTGAACAATTATGCAAACATTTTATGTTTGTTCTGTGTCATTTAGTTAGTTTTTATGCCTGAGAAACCGTGATAAGATCTCAGGCGCAATCAGGATCATAATCTCTGAACACTGTGTATGTATGCAGTGTAAGAAGACTGTGTGTGTGTGTGTGTGTGTGTGTGTGTGTGTGTGTGTGTGTGTGTGTGTGTGTGTGCAGGTTTTGAGACTGCTATCTCGCCAGTGTGTGAACTCCGAGCAGTAATCGGCTTCTTTAGTAGGTTTGTGTTTGTTCAGAGTGTGAAGGGCAAATAAGGTAAGAACTTCCTGTAAATGTGACATTTTTTTGTCCATTCTCTCGGACTGTTTGTCATCTCTAAAAATAAACATGTTTCCCAAAAGATTCCATTTATTGTACTTATGGGGACCCCAGACGTCATGGAACCAAAAGAACCCTGAAAAAGCATCAAAATGACTGTAATTAGGAGTCTCATGCTCATTTTTGACAATGGTCCATGAGGACTAATTCAGTGTGTGTGTGTGTGTGTGTGTGTGTGTGTGTTCATGTATTTAGCCCATTGTTTAAACCAAAAATAGACTAAATGTCCTCACAGTGAAAGGATACACTCATATGTCTACATATTCACCCTGTCCTCAGAAAAATATGGTGTTTTGGTATAAGTGAAAAATAAATTTGTGTGTGTCTGTCTGCTTTATTGAGTCCAACGCACGCCTGAGTCTCGACACATGACTAAATGATGATCAATGCTGTAACAAGGACAGAATATGAGGACACTCCATCATAATTGGGAAGGCCAGACACAAGCCATTAAACCCAGTGCATTTGTCATAACACACACATGGACAGAGAAGCAGGGGAGTGTTTTGGGTAATGTCTTCGGGTAATGCAACAGAACAGTATTCGCCCATTTTGTCTATTGTGTGTGTATCTATTGCGACAGATTCAGAATTCAAGTCTCTATGAAAAAGAGTGTCCTTAAAGACCGCTGCATGAACTCCTGCATTTTTAGCACTCATAGCAATTTGTCATGAAATTGTGTGCGTTCAGTGTCACTGGATTGAGCTATTATTTCCCACAGATCTGTTCATGGGAAACCCAAGTGATCCAAACATACACTATCTCATGCACACTCCCTAACAGAAGCTGTATGTGTGTGTTTTGTTTATCAGTGGAATTACAGATCATTACTACAATACTATAATACTACAAAACTATAATAATATACAATACATCACTTGGTACTTGATGCTTAAAGTTAAGTTGTGCTTTAGGAACATTTACAGATTCATTTGTTCATCTTCAGTATGTGCATATACACACACACACACACACACACACACACACACACACATTGTGACTAGTTAGCTACAGAGCTTCTACTCTTCCACTGAACTGAACTGAACTACTTTTTCCTTCCAGTCTCATCCCATTGTCATTCCTGATGTGTACATTTTGTGTGTGTTTCCTTAATAACCTAACCTTATGCCATGTGTGTATGTGTGTCATTCTGTTATCTATGAAAGTCTACACTGGTGAGAACAAGGTTATCCCGGCCTTCCCGTTCTCTGTAGCACTTTTCCATGTTTGTTTAGCCTGGCCATAGTTTTAGGTGTTCACTCGCCCTGTTCCATGTGTCACACACACACACACACAAACACACGCACACACGCACACACACACACATTACTGCAAGTTATCTCCACTGCCTCTGAATCCATCCATGTCAAGTTCGTATGCTCCAAACACAGGTTTTCTCGCTTGACATGTTTGCTGCAAGAGTTCGCCCAGTAGCCCGTGTATGACACGCAAGCAAAGCTTCCACGTGACGTTTACAGTTGTTCATTTTCTCTGTAAATACATTATTTTGTTTGCCAAAGCCATATTCCACAAGAAGTATACCAAGGCCTTAACACATCCCTCCAAAGTTTCCCATAGGTGTTCAGTTGGGTTGACGTCTGGAGACTTTAAAGGTCGTAGCATATGATTTACATCATTTTCATCCCCATCAAACCATTCAGAGATCCCTCATGCACTGGAAGAGACCACACCCATCTGAATAGAAATTACACAGAATTGTTTGGGTGCGAGCACCTTTTTGATGAGAGATGTCATAAGAGAAAGGCAAGACTGGTTGAAACGAAGGCTACAGGAACTCAAATTACCACTCTTTACAACCGTGGTGAGCAGAAAAGCATCTCACATTGCTTGCCATGTCAAAACTTGAGGCATATAGGCTACAACAGCAAAAGACCACACTGAGTTCCACTCCCGTCAGGCAAGAACAGGAATCTGGTTGTCAGTAGCAGGGTCAAAGTCAGTGTCATTTTGTGTGTGTGTGTGTGTGTGTGTGTGTGTGCTGTCCTGCAGGAAAGAGTGTAGTGCTAATGACATGTCACAGGGGCAGAGGAGCAGAGGATGTGTTTACATTCTCTTACATATTACAGGGAATACTTGGGAATCTCGTCCTCCTCTGTCACTTGCCCCCCTCTTTTCCTCATTCCCTCCCTCTCATCCCTGACGCAGATCGTCGTGCTCCTCAGCAAGGCCGTGGGAAGATTCCCTTCTGGAAAAAACTCAAAACACTAAACAGAAAGGGTGAACCATACACACTGTGGCTATATATATCCAAGCAAGGTCTCATCCCTCTCTCTCTCTCTCTCTCTCTCTCTCTCACACTCTCTCTCTCTCTCTCTCTCTCTCTCTCTCTCTCACTCTCTCAAAGGATCAAAGGATCCCAAAGGTAAGGAGCAGGCCACTGTTTCACATTACCACACTTAAACCTCAGCACCGGCTTATTTTTAGGCGATGAGAGAGGTACTAGGATTACAGTAAAGTGTGAAGTGTGTGTGTGCATAACATATCCTTAGGTCAAGACTCGTAGATTGCAAATACGCTACAGACAACTTATATTATACAGCAGTCAGTTTGTTAGTTTCTAGATCAGTATAGAAGTTCTATTTATCTCTATAAATGTACGCAAAGTCTACATGTAGTGTCGAGGTCCCACTTAAAACGAGAGGGGTCACGGTTCTGGTCAGTTAGCTCAGCTGTTTAGACATTCTGGATAGACATCTTTGACCCTATCTCTAATTCCTGCCAATGTACAACAAAGCCACACCTCCCAAAATCTACAGTGGCTAATGGAGTTCATTCACATTAGTATGATAACTAGCTAGCGAACTAACTTTCTGTCATCACATTCTACTTTTCTGGAAATTAAACATTAGCTAAATTACACCAAATATTGAGATTTGTTCTAGCAACCATTAGTTCAAACTTTTTACCAGTTAACAGTGTTACTGATCGAAATATAGGGGAAATAATAATAGGGGAGATAATTCAGTGTCCTACATAAAGACTACACAGACCAACACAGGACTACATAAATAATTGAATGTGTGCAAACAGGGCAAGTCAAGTACAAATTTCCTACAACAGGACAATAGGCACAGTAAAGGACAGTGCAGTCGACTAGTACACAGTTCTAGTGTGGATAAAGTGGACAGAGTGCCATACGTAACAGGTTGTGCGAAACAAAATAACAATATAATGCTAAAATGCCGTAAATGTAAAATGAACATATATGACACTATGTATTTACTATGATAAATACAGTGTTAGCAGCAAGAGTGCAGGTGGTCAAATACAGTATTTTGTGTATGGTGTTTTAGCAGCTATTTAAGAAAGAAATGTGCAAAAAGTGCAGAGGGAGTGGAATGATGTTCAGTTGATCATGTGCATGTGTGTGTGTGTGTGTGGGTTGGTGTCAGTCCAGTCTCTGAGTCTCTGACGAGTCTGATGGTTTAGGGGAAGAAACTGTTACACAGTCTGGCAGTGAGGGCCCGAATGCTTCGTTACCTTTTGCTAGACAGCAGGAGGGTGAAGAGTTTGTGTGAGGGGTCCGTGTGACCATCCACAATGCTGGTGGCTTTGCAGATGCAGGATGTGGTGTAAATGTTTGTGATGAAAGGAACAGTAACTCCGATGATCTTCTCAGCTGTCCTCACTCTCCACTACAGGGTCTTGCAATCCAAGACAGGCAATTTCCAAACCAGGCAGTGATGCAGCTGCTCAGGATGCTCTCGATAGTCCCTCTGTAGAATATGGTTATGGACGCTTTTCTCAGCCTTTGTAGAAAGTAGAGATGCTGCTGGGCCTGTTGTTGAGGGACCAGGTCAGGTTCTCCACCAGGTGAACACCAAGGAAGTTGGTACTCTTAACGAGCCGTTGATATTCAGAGTGGTTGCTCCATGCTCTCCTGAAGTCAACAACCATCTCTTTTGTTCTTTCCATTTTGAGAAACAGGTTGTTGGCTCTGCACCAGTCCTTTAGCCGCTACACCTCCTCTCTGTATGCTGACTCATTGTTCTTGTTGATGAGACCCTCCACGGTCGTGTCATCAGCAAACTTGATGATGTGATTCGAGCTGTGCATCGATACACAGTCGTGACTCAGCAGAGTGAACAGCAGTAGAATGAACACACAGCCCTGGGGGACCCCAGTGCTCAGTGTGCTGCTGTTGGAGATGCTGCTCCGGATCCACATTGACTGAGGTCTCCCAGTCAGGAAGTCCAGCATCGAGTTGCAGAGGGAGGTGTTCAGGCCCAGCCAGCTCAGCTTCTCCAATCAGCTGCTGCACATCCTCTGAGCACTCTGCCAGGAATGTTGTCTGGTCCAGCAGCCTTCCGTGGGTTAACCCTGTGTAGAATTTTCCTCACATCAGCAGTGGTTAGACACAGCACCCGGTCATTAGGAGGATGGGTGGTCTTCCTGGCTGTCACATCATTCTACACCTCAAACCGAGCATAGAAGTTGTTCAGCACATCTGGAAGGGAGGCATCACTATCACAGTCAGGTGATGTTGTCCTGTAGTTGGTAATGGCCTGAATGCCCTACCAGATGCACCACATGTCGCCGCTGTCCTTACAGTGGCTGTAGATCATCTGGGCGTGTGTGCACTTTTCCTCTCTGATGGCCTGGGACAGTTTGGCCCTTGCTGTTCTTAGGGCCACCTTGTCACCTGATCTGAAGGTGGAGTCTTGGATCCTCAGCAGTGTATGCAACCCTGCGGTTATCCACAGTTTCTGGTTGGAGCGTGTAGTGATGGCCTTAGAGACAGTGACATTGATGTAGTTGGTCACTGATGCTGTGTATTCTGTGTATGAGTTGGTGGAGTCGCCACTGGTTGCAGCTACCCTGAACATGTGCCAGTCAGTGTCCCCGAAATAGTCCTGAAGAACAGAGATGGCCAGATTTTCACCTTCTTCAGAATGAGAACTCACTGGATGTACAGGCCATCACTATATTTACATGTATTTGTAAATGTAGCTGTAGTGGAACCTAGTTCTTAGATTACTTTTCTTTCAACCAGTATGTTTTATTGTGCTCCCCAGACAGTAATAATAAGAACAATAAAATTAAACTGAATTATTTTTACTTGTTATACAAATTGTCTTGTGAGAATTCTTATGGATTTGGCTTTATGGCCGCAAAAAGAGCTAGAGCTCAAAGTTCCAGCGTCTTCCTTAAACTGGGCTTTCCACTTCGCTTCTTCACATCCAGACCGTAATGTCCAGCTTCCCGGACATCTAGCGCCATCATGACTAGGCCCTTGTACAGTATTCATTATCCGGCTCCGTTTTTTTTATTCTCTTACCATAGGGTAACTAAAACAAACAATTGTGGTAAACACTCTATAAAATTAGTTCACAAGCTATAAATATTGTGTCTTGCCCAACAGAGTCTGTCACACTGGCTACAATATTCACAAAGGGACAGAAAAAAATAAGTTCGCCTGCCTGAGAGAAAAGATTGCATGCTAAAAATGCAAGACTGAGACGCATATTCTCCTTCACTCGGTGCAAGTGATTATCATAGCATGGTTGAGGATAAAACTCCTGCTGTTATAGGAAGAGTAATCAACTTCAGGGTGGTAATAGTAACTCTGCTTCACATCATAAACCCATATCAATTTATCTATCTATCCAATTCATTTAAGCTAAGTCATCAATTTTCCCGTCCTGCCTGAGTCACACCTATTTCCCGAGACGACAGAACAGAGGAATGCCAGAGGATGGGCGAAGCAGAGAAAGAAAAGCATGCTGTGAGAGTGATAAACAAAGGGAATGAGTAAAAAAAGAGGGATGGAGGAACAGCTAAGAGATATAGGTGAAAAAGGGGAAAGACACAGAACTCTGTTTCCAATTACTGAGGGAGAGACATTGAGATTGGGACAGGAAATGAGGCAATGAAGGAGGAGGAATGCCTGCGGATTCCTCCACACGTTCTCAACTCCCACTCTCTCCTGTGTTTTGTCAGAAGAAAGGGGGCACGTGGGGGAGGACAGGAGGAACTAGAGGGGGAAAAAGAGAGTGGACGAGAGAGGTGGGATGGGTGGAGTGCAGACAGCTGGATATATAACATCCCATACGAGCTATGAAGAACCACGCAGAGAGGGAAAGGACGAGGGAAAGTACCTGACTGTAGGCGTGTGTGTGTGTGTGTGTGTGTGTGTGTGTGTGTGTGTGTGCGCGTACATGTGGGCAGCTGTGTATTTACACAAAGTGTTTTGGAACAGGCAGTATCTAAAGAGATCTGCAACACCCATTCTGCGCACGTGCCCCTCTTGTCAACCACACACACACACACACACACACACACACACACTAGCAATTACTCAATCTGCACACTCATACTTTCCCCACCTCTCTTTATCCAGCTTACTAACACACTCTTGAAATGATCTGCTCCTCCATTAGCATCTTGCTCTAACCCACCCACACACACACTCACACACACACACACACACACACACACACACACACACACACACATCTGACCCTCATTTGTAATAATATTCCCTCTCTGGCTTGGCTATGATCACTCTGACACACACACACACACACACTCTCTCTCTCTCTCTCTCTCTCTCTCTCTCTCTCTCTCTCTCTCTCTCTCTCTAAGAGTTCATCTGCACACACACCCACACTTTACTTCAGATGCAGAGGTCAGTACATTTTAAGTTTAGTTTTGTTCTGAATTAAAGCCACAGAAAATAAAAGCCTTTAGCTTATTAGCCCGAGTTCCTTATGCTGGAAGGATCACTTCTTCGCATCTACGGTAACTTACCTGTGACTACTGAAACCCAGAAATGATGTGGAAATGTTTGAAAAGAAAAAAAGGCTTTAAGGCAGTCAAAACCTTTGTTAGCATTCATTTTGGGCCAGTACTGTGTAAATACAGGAATGGCTTTGTGTTCTCTAAGTCACAGCTAGTTAGCAAGTAAAGAGCTTTTAAGGAACAATATTAAAATCAGATGTATTAATTTTGTAGCAACTGACACAAAAACAAATCAAAACTAGCTATAGTATATAGCCATTGCTAATAGTGTTGGTTAGCATTGCATCACTCACACAGGAAATAAATTAGTCAAGGTATTAGCCAAATTAGCCAATATCTGACTGAAATTTAGATAAAAATGTACCACAGTACAACCATAACCATGGTTTTTACATGTATAGCTGCTAACACAACGTCATGTGGTATTATAGGATCACGATGTACGATTACAGGTACAGCTTTGTTTACGAAAACTCGGTCTAGCATGGCCTTGCATTCAGAGTACAAATGTCACACAGGGACGTCATAAATCGCATAAATAAATCCGTAAATCCAACATGTGAATGTTGCATTGTGGGAATTGTGATGTTCTGAGCTGCCAGGATGCTTGTAAACGTGATGAAGAGAAGGGTCTGCTGGTATACGTACAAGCCCAACATTTCCCACATCTTTATGGTGGTGTGCTGTTTTTTGTTTTTGCAAGGGATTGTGGTAGAGCAGAATGATGAGTGTGTTGGGATGTTGGGAGAGTGGGAGTAGTGCTCTCTATGGTCATTGAGGAGCAAAGAGAAAACACTGAGAAGACGCAAAGGGCATGCGTTCCTGTACTGCTAGTCAGCACCGTTAACAGGTAGAAACAGTGCAGAGATGTGGAAAAGGGAATCTTTATGTCTCCCCTTTGCCTGTGTTTATGGCACTGCGTTTCAGAGTTAGTGAATTATATGACTTCCTGGTGGGAGAAGCAAGAGCTGTGCTCATTTTTTTGTGATTCGTTCTGCCCTTTTGCTAATTCTCTGTGCAGCGGGACATCATGTAGCCAAGTTTGGATGTGATGTTCAGTTTGCAATGAGCAAAGCTGCAGTCATGCTAGCAGCCATTTTATAAATGCGCCCGCGTTTCCTAAAGGGGTTCTACTTGGAACCCACTATGATAGATAACAATACTTTTACAGACTTATAAATAAAACCCCTTAAAGGTTCTCCAAAACTGTAGAACCCTTCAGAGTTCCTGATTTTTCAGAGTGCAGTTTCTCAAGGATTCAGCAGATAGGGTTTCTGAAGGGGTTCTACTCAAACCCATAAAAGTTCT
>CM074969.1:14954236-14959236 GCA_037577455.1 Pangasius macronema
CTTTTGCTAATTCTCTGTGCAGCGGGACATCATGTAGCCAAGTTTGGATGTGATGTTCAGTTTGCAATGAGCAAAGCCGCAGTCATGCTAGCAACCATTTTATAAATGAGCAAAGCCGCAGTCATGCTAGCAGCCATTTTATAAATGCGCAAAGCCGCAGTCATGCTAGCAACCATTTTATAAATGCGCCCGAGTTTCCTAAAGGGGTTCTACTTGGAACCCACTATGATAGATAACAGTACTTTTACAGACTTATAAATAAAACCCTTTAAAGGTTCTCCAAAACTGAAGAACCCTTCAGAGTTCCTGATTTAGCCCTTAAAAAGTCTCACGTCAAAGAGTTCCTAAGTCGTCTATCCCAAAGACTTCCCCAAGATGAGTTTGGGTATTTTCAAGACTCCAAGGGACAAACTTAAGAACCCTTCAGAGTCCTTGATTTAATTTTTTTTCTTAAAGAACAGTATGAAAGAATCGAATTAGCATAGTAATTTGTCATGAGATTGCTACGATCTTACCATAAAAAAATGGTTCCTCTGGAAGTTCTTGGATGGTTAAGGGTTCTTAACTTCCTGAATGGGTTCTATTTGGTAGCTGCTATGATAGGATACACCCAGTTATATGGTTCTACATAAAACCTTTAAAGGTTCTCAAAGACGGACATCCCGATGAGCGCTTCATCGTTTCCTCATCCTGAGGAACTTTTCTTTAACAGTGCAGTTTGAAAGAATCAAATTACCAGCATCTGAAAACCAATACTCAAGATCGAAAGATTTAACCAAGATGGACCTTGGGAGAGACTATTCATTTGTGAGAGTTACAATGTTCTACATAAAACCTTTAAATGTTCTCTCAGATGAACCACCTGAAGAACGCTTTAGTGTTCTTGAGTGTTCCTAAGCAGCTCAAAAGGATCAAATTTGCAAAGAAAAATGGATTTCCTCAAAGTTATTAGGAATATTAAGTGTTGCTGTACTTGGAATCCTCTATGATAAAGAAACACTGTTACAAAATTCTACATAATTCATCATAAATCAAAATGATATGGGGTTCTATATAGATATAGATATTTTATATATTTTATATATTTTGGAGAATGAAGACTGTTAGAGATATCATCCTAGCTGCCTAAACTAAAAACTTTGTTTTCTCGGGTGAACCTTTATGGAAGGAAAAACTTTTGAGAAAACCCCAAGCGTTTTTTTACGAAACAGGAGACATTTGTGAAGCAAGCACTATTTTGTTTTGAAAGAAAATGTTCTTGCGGTTTGGCTGGAAGTTGCATTGCGATGTTGGCGGATGAAGCCAAATGTCTTTTTGAAAGGCTCTTAATTCAGCATAGCCATTATTAAGCAATCATCTCATTTCGCTTGAAAATGAGTAAGTCTCCATAACGTAAGCTAAGTCTCCAAAGTGCGGCACCAGGCTTGTCAGCCTGATGTATTTAATTATCCTTTGGTGTGTGTTCGTGCCTCAGAAATGAAGCAGAACATGTCATCACCTGACCCCTGCTGTGGGATCAAGGTTGCGGGGTCACTGGCATGGCTGCATGCTAAATAAAGCCTGACCGCAGTGACCTCTGGAGTAAAACTGCAGTTTTTACTTCAGCAACATCCAAGAGATGACGTTTGGTTTTATTATGTACAATGGCTGTATTAACTATCTAGCCAAGCTACAGTATTTTTCCTTATTAGTATGAGTTTGCCATATTCCTCTGAGGTTTTTTTTGTTCTGATTACATTCCTAAATGAGAATGAACTGTTTCCAGACATCATGGTGGAAGTATGATGACCATACCTGAGTCACATTAAGTAGAGAATGATGAGTTCACCTTCCACTTGATTGAGGAAGAAATCACTCTCTTACTTACTTGCTTACTGTCTTCTTTTCTCATCTCTCCCTCTCTCTCCTTCCCTTTTGCTTTCTGTCTCCCCTTTCCCACCTGTAAGTGAGAACCCTTTTTCAGAACGGTCTAAAGACCAAGATGAACCTCGGGAGAGATTATCCCTTTGTAAGACAATGAGGGTTCTGCATAGAACATTCAAGGAGCAAACCGAACATTCTGCTAGAATTTAGTGAAAAGAACTAAAATGAATTTTTGTTTGGATGGGGATAACCTGAAAACCCCCATTTAATCTTTTTTTCTAAGATTGCACTTTTGTCTCTTGCTCTTTCCTTTTCTATATTCTTTTAAAAAAAAGCCATCCCATAAGGTTCTTCAGGTTGGACCTGAAGAATCTACACCAAAAGATTTCCTTTCCATAAACACTTACAGATTCTATACCAGAACCATTAGTCATCTTCTTCTCGTCTCTCGTTTTCTCTCTTTATTCTCCTCACTACAATTGTTTCTCTCTCTCTCTCTCTCTCTCTCTCTCTCTCTCTCTCCTTCTCCTACTTCTGACTTTCATTCTTTTTCTATTCCTCTACTTCACCGTAGAATATATTTGGCCCCCTTCTTTCTATTCCCTGTTCACTTGTCCGCGACGTCTCAGCAGGGTTCTCGGCACCACGGCTGTTCCTCACATGCTCAACAAATGATGAATGAGACAGCTTAGTCGACTTTGGGCCCTCCCACCACACTCTATACAATATTTTATCCTAATGAGGTGGAGATGATGGTGGGATTAACTTGGAATGAGGTGAGATATATATGGAGATATAGGGTTCAATTGAGACAGACAGACAGAGAGAAGGTGTTGGTCAGGTGTTGAAAAAAAAATGATATACTGGAGCTGGAATGTAATTTTTTAACCAGATTGGGCCTTTTAATGTCATTACATTTACATATATATGCTTTTTGCATCCATGTAATAACAAGAACTGCTTTGAATTATTCACATCTCATCTCTGATTGGCTAGTCGTGTATAATTTTCAATGCTTGCTGTTTGGAACCTCTTATCAGATTGAAAAAAAGCGTGGATTAAAATCCTATTTATTAGCCTAATTATTGCCCTATTTGCTGGGGCCAGTATTCATCTGTAAGTGAATCTACAGACATCATGTGTCTCACATGGCCCAGTATACTGTAGACAAGGCAACTAAGTGTGCTAATTTTACTAAGTTCTGCATCAGTTCTGTTTTATTTCTATGGAATTTATACAGCTTATAAGTTGCACAATTAATATACAATATACCCATTTTGAATCTTTTGAAAACCTTTTCCTTGGTTTTTGAAAAATTACATTCTTAAACTACTGGAAATCCCTGGAAATCTATCCTAACTGTGCTCTTCACATATGATATGTAAATCATGACAGAGATTTGGTGTATTGGATGTTTGGTTTTCGCACATTGCTTCAGTAGCTTGTTGAGAAAGAGCAGTGAATGTGTTCAAAGCCACAGGTAATACCACTGATCAAAAAAAAAAAAAAAACTAAACCAGTCACAGCTTGAGAGTTACTGACAGAACATCCTAATAAACACCTTCCAGGTCCAGAAGCAGTCACTCAACTGAGACGTCTTTGGTGATGATCCTACTGGACCTATTGGCAACATTTTGCCTGATTAACCACTCAATCCTCTTGCCCACTCCCTCCAGCCTTCAAATTACAAGGATGGCATTCAAATAGTTTGAGTTCTGCCTCTCCAGGCAGACCTGCATAATGTTGTAGAAACAGTGGTCCAGTAACATCTGGGGTCACCAGTGCTTGGGCCCCTCCTCACTATAGGTGCACTGAATTCCTCTCTTATTATTGGTATGTCAGTGTCACTAATCTCTGCCTGTTCTTACATTCAGACACTGGTGTGATCAATGAGAATTTTAGCCTGCCACACTGTCATTGCGCAATGGATGAAAGGACCCTGTCCAATGGACCTTCTTGTCATCTCAGACGCTTCTGCAATTCATAACCTTTAAAACTGGCTCCGCATCAATTATCTTCTGTCCTCCAGGAACCTCAGGGTATCATCTGATGACTAGCAGACCTTCTCCTGGTCTTGTCTATTCACTTTGTATAATATAAGGAAGGCCATGTCGTATTTGTTTATAATGTCTTGTCTAGGCCCTTGTCTTAAAACTGGATTATTGCAACTCCATATTGGCTAGAATTCAAAAATGCACTGTGAAGATGGACTAGTCTTTAACCAGCAGGAATACACTCGTTAGACATTTCCTCATCCTTCTCTTTTGGATCCATTGGTTCAGAAGCCAAAAAAGCTCACCTTTATAGCTGACCCTGGAAAGTGGAAAGTTATACCAGTTGGCAAGAAGTATCTCAAGACTCTTAATTGCCCATTTGGTTTCTCTCCTTGTTTGTTTTCTTTTATATCTTTGAATTGTCTTTTCTGTACCTTTAATATCTTATAGCCTTTGGCATTGTACTGGAGTGTCCTCTCTTGCCTCCAACAAAGTTGCAATCTCAGCAATTATTTTTAGCCTGAAATCAGAGCCAGGATGAAAGAATGCCACCCTTAACTCAACCTTTCCAGGAAAACACTTCAACTAGTCCTACAATCCATCACATCACCATCAAGCTCCAATATCAATAGCGTCCACAATGTCAGCCAGGAGCCTCGTAATTGTTTGACGACTAGCTAGCTTTCATGGACCACATTACTTGCTCACAAAAATGTGCAAAGTATTGTGGGATGGTGAGTGGCAAGAATATAATCAATCACTCAAGTAGAGTCCTGGTTGTGTTGCTTTTTTGTGCACTTTATTTGTGGATGTGTGGATTGTCCTGTAATCCTGGAAACTGGATATTTTGTCTTCCTGTGTGCACATACAGTAGATAAACATAACAACTATAATAATCAATGTAACGTGCCAAAATACGACAAGAATGTGATATTTATATTTCCTGTCTCTCTCTGTCCTTCAATAATGACATGTTTTGCCTCTGTATTGTTGTTTATCAGTTTGAATTGGCATTGCTCTGTCTGTCTTCCCAAGGATATTTTCATCTGTCCATCAACGAATCTGTTTAGTGCCAAAATATTTCACAGTAGCTCTATTTGTTTTACTTTTTACACATTGTTGAGGCTGGTTATTTCCTTTTTC
>CM074969.1:14964236-14966918 GCA_037577455.1 Pangasius macronema
GCTTTTGCCTCGGAACGCTGTTTACCATTGAACCAATCAATGCAATCAGCACACACGAGTCTTCAAGTCTTCCCCTCTCTCTCTCTCTCTCTCTCTGTTGCAAGACAAAAACCACACAGTCCTGCTTTTCATTTCTCTGATTTGCACTCGTTTCCTAAACACTACTCCGTTATCCAGGGCTTCCATAAGCGTGTTATTGTTACCTTCTGTAAAACACCCATGAACATCAGTGTGATAGATTACAGATGGAGGTATCTATCGCACTGAGGATATTTATCCAAAACATCTTGTTTCTATGGAAACGTTGTGTCCTATACTAAAGTTGTTTCCTGCATATTTATATATGTCAAAAAAGTCCAAATTTCTCCCTGTGACTATATATGTGTGTGTGTGTGTGTGTGTGTGTGTGTGTGTGTGTAGCTATGTATGACTCTAGTGGTTAATCACGATGGTGTTTGCGGTGATTGGGTGTGTGCTACAGTGTGTTCGTAAGATGTTAATTATGGGCGTAAAAGTGGGCACTATAAATGTCACGAGACAATGGCTATGGAGAAATTCTTGTACCTTGCTGTAAGGTAGATCGAGGGCTAAAGTTTCAATATCTGAATGCCAAAAAGGGCATTTCTGGACAAGATTCACATTTTCAAACAAAACTCACTGTACGATAGTGATGTAAATGCTCCTTATTTGCTGCAAGACGGTTCTAAACTGGAGTGTCTGCAATATTGAGACAACAGGAGGTACATTGTTGTTGTTCCAATACCCCCTCTAAGATTACCCAGTGAACAGTAAGAAACAATGCAATTCATTTGAGGACATTGTGAAAGAAATAGAAGGGGAAAAAAAGCCTTTTTTAAAATGTCATTTTATTATTCCGATAGACAGGGAAGCCAAACCACCTGTAGCCTATAAACCTGCATTTTTTTCATGTTAAAACACTCAGTGAACACATGTAAGCAATTCTTCTCTGTATGTGTGTGAGATTTATCACATATGTTTCTATGTTCAACTTCACCCCGTTCCAGCGCTTCAAACGTTTCATCATCTCGGCTTGGAGAGTGAGGGATTGTGCGTGTTGTCAGCAAGCATGCTGGAATCTCTGTCGAGAAAATACTTACAAAACCAATTAAATCTGTATATATTCAGTAAAAGAGCAGTTAAGCAAAAAAAAAAAAAAATGATGATATTTGCACCATTTTTGACTCTTACCCCAAAAGTCAAGCCAAGACATGTTAGATGTGTGAACTTTGGAGCTTTAAGACTAACGAAGCTAGAAAGACAAGATTACAGTCTGCTTAAATCATCACACGTTGCTCTTTAAACCATGCTGAGCTGGTAGATCATCTTAAATAAAAGTCGCATTGTGGTTTCTGACAGTGTATGATACAGTGTAGGAAAGAAAAATTACAATGTAATTAAAATAAAAACATTCCTACCTCCATCTTGAAACTGAAATCATGTTCTTCTTCAGCACATCATTCGATATAAAACATACCTATAGGGTAGGATAGTAATTTATAGTAAATCCTAATTTAATTTTTCTTTTCTTTCTTTTTTATTTTTTTTAGGTGAGTGTATGAAATAAAATATAGAAACAAACTTCAGAAAGCCAACTTTGCTAGCAGGCTAAGATTACAGAGAAATAAATATATTAACTATGTCACTAAATCCAGTTCCCTATCAAGATAATAAACATTGTGCTAATTGGACAGTTTGCCAGCAAGCTAGCTAACAACTGGTAAAGTATTTTAATCATTATTTTTATTAAAACCAGCAGCCACATTTGCTAATAAACATTACTGGCTAATGTTAAAACCAGTGGCCAAGTTTGCTAGCAAGCTATAACATTAAGTAAACTATTCTATTGTGTTACTACAACCAGTAGACAAATTAGCTAACTATGAGATGTTATAATTACTGTATGTTACGTAATTCATATGTCTGCTAGCATGCTTACACTGTGAAACCCTTGTATCATATAACATAAACCAGTAGCTAAGTTTGCTAGCAAGCTAGCAAACCTATGACTGTAAATTATTCGTGATGTCATCATTACAATTCCTCTATATTTATTTGCCCCAAACATCAAACACATTACATTGTATTGGCTACCAGGTGAGAAACAGAATTAACCCATCAGGATTGTGTATTTTCCCCATTTCTTTCTGAAAGCTACTAGCCAGCTAGCTACACTAGTGAAATGACCATACTCTCTCCCTTTTCAATCAGAGTGAAGCTAGCCAATCGAGTGCGTCTGTGAGCTCATGTATGTGGAAGAGGGCAGACAGCACTTTCCTCTGAGTGTACAGCTGCCCTGTGATGTAGCATGAGCAACAATCAGTGTATCAATTATCAATACAGATTACGCAGCCATTGTATTTAGCATATTTCCTCATCTCCCCTGAAATTAATTCCTGGCTATGCCACTGCTTTAGGAAAATATTGTGTGATTTCAGTTATGGCTTCTATGGTAGCGATGCTTAGAAGTTGAGTTCAAAATACCGAAAAGGTGAAAGCTAATTTTAATGTAATGCTATTACAATAAACAACCAGCATTTCTCAGTGTTAAAAATCAAGACCATGAGATTGTAATGCTGTGTGTAGCAACAATCAGGAAATTGTTAGAACAGATTTGAGACCATTAATCTAGCCATGGGGGTCACAGTCCAGTGACTTCTGTGC
>CM074969.1:14967018-14979518 GCA_037577455.1 Pangasius macronema
GAAAGAAGAAGAAGAAGAGATTTGAGACCATTATTTAAAATGGCTGACATTCTTGTAAAATACTAACTACACATGAATTAGTGTTGGGATATATGTGTGTGTGTGTGTGTGTGTGTGTGTGTGTGTGTGTGTGTGTGTGTGTGTGTGTGCTCTGCAACAACACAACCCCCTCATTCACACTCATAGCCTAAGGCATGTGTTGACTCACTCTTTATTTGACATGACAAGTGGCCATAAAAGGGGCTTTGAACAGTGAGGTGGTGGAGCTTTAACTGATTCACTGAGCCTAAGGAGAGCTACACCCAGTACAATTGTACAATTAATTTTTAAACACCCAATACAACCTCAGTTATTAGCAATATAAACTATATTTATGGAAATGCTCCATAAATCCTCCAATGTGTGTGTGGGTGGGAGTGTAAATAAGATACACAACAGGACAGTTTTTGCACTTTTAGTCTATTTTATTTTTATTCTCCGGATAAAACACTGTATAATTTTTATGATTATTCACAGTTACACAATATAAGAGTTTAGTAACAATACCTAAGGTAGAAAACTTTAAATTTATCTTAGCTAACATCAAGGTTATATCTCCAACAGTGGCTAGCTAACTTTGCTAAAATTTCAGGTAGATAAATTATTTTATAGTTTGTATATTTTATAGTGTAACTAAAATCAATGTTCGCTAACTGGATAGGGTTTTAGCTACACTATAAAATAGTTTACCTAATGAATCATTTACTCTATAATCAAAACCAGTAGCTAAGTTTGCTTAATTAAAAAGATAGTTAGCTTCAAGTAAAAGCTAGCTAATAAAAACTAGCTTTTATTAGCTAATAAAAAGCATAATAGTAAAAACATTAGCTAATAAAAGCATAAATATTAGTTAATAAAAGCATAAGAGTAGGACATTATTAACATGTAGGTACATTCACTAGCAAGATAGTTAATGTAAACTATGGAAAGTAAATATTATATGGTTTGAATTGGTTAACTATTTTATTGTGTAATTATAATCAGCAGCTAAGTTATATATATCAGCTAGCTATAATGATTTTTAATAATGGTATTACAACCAGTGGCCTAATTTGAGCTAACTAAAAAAAGTAGCCTAGCTTACTAAAAAAGATAATGAGGGAAAATATAACTAATTAAAGCTACACTGTGAATCTATTTTATTGTATAGGTTAAACCAATAGCCAAGGCTGCTAGCAAGTTGGGTGACATTAAGCTAGCTCTTCCTGTATAATAAAAACATTAGTTAAGCTTACTAAAAAGATAGCTTACATGAGGTAAATCCTAGCTAATAAAGGCTAAGTAATTATATATTATGTATTTGCTAGCAAGCCACCAAAGCTTATTAAAAATGAGAGCTAATGTGAGGTAAAAGCTAGATAATTATGTTTGCTAGCAAGCCAGCAATGCCTACTAAAATGAGAGCTAGCATGAGGTAAAAGCTAGCTATTAAAAGCATGTGTACTAACAAGATAGCAAGAAGCAATATAGTGTTAATCAAATGATCACATGATCACGTTTGTGTCTGTTGACGTCCATCACACGTCTCAATCAGGCTACACGTGTACGTCTTGTATATGGACATGTGTGTGACAGGCCACAACAACATACTCCGCTCTCCTGGGATCAAAGGTCAGTTTAGAGGTGAGAGGTCAGAGGTGTGTGTGTGTGTGTGTGTGTGTGTGTGTGTGTGTGTGTGTGATTTAAGCTTTGAGTTTATGGGATCACACTGCAGATGTGACTCTGTGAATTTTATAATTATACTGAATGTAGACTTGGATTTTTGTTTAAACTGTGTGTGTGTGTGTGTGTGTGTGTGTGTGTGTGTGTGTGTGTTTGTGTGTGTTTGTGTGTGTGTGGGTGTGTGTGTGCGCGTGCGTGTGTGCGTGCGTGCGTGCGTGCGTGTGTGTGGTAATCCCAGTCTGTCTACTTGTATTAAGACATCACACTGCTGGACTGAACATTCCTGTCTTTCTGTTGATTTAATCAAACAAAGTGCTTATACTTCTCTCCTTTCTTTCTCCCTCTCTTCTTCTCACCTCCTTTCACCTCTTCTTTTTTCTATTCTCTCCGCACTAATTCCCATCTCCTTTCCCTCTCTTTTTCTCATGCCCTCTTTTTTAGTCCTTTCCTTCTTTTTCTTTCACTTCTTTGCTGTCCAATCCCATTTTCCACTATTCTCCTCTCTTGCACTTTCCAACCCTTTCTTTTTCTCTCCTTTATTTTTTTTCTAAGCATGCGTCCACATGGGTTTCTCCCAGATTCTCTGGTTTTCTCCCAACTCCCTTAAAACATGCCAGTAGGTGGAATGGCAACTCTAACAAATCTCTCTCTCTCTCTCTCTCTCTCTCTCTCTCTCTCTCTCTCTCTCTCTCTGGCATGGCAGCATCTTATCTAAAGCTTTTCCTCCTGCTGCTAGTCATCGGCCATTTACCATTCACATTATCTAATTCCTCTTGAAATCTAATGAGGCATTTCATTTTATCTCCCTCTATGCCTGTCTCTCGGTCTCTCAGCGAACTGCTAGCTGACTTTCTCAGACATTTTTAGATCTTTCTTTCTTTCCCTCTCATTCTTTCTACCTCCCTTCCTCTCTCTTTCCCTCTCGAGCTGTGTGGACTGGCTGCATATGGAGTTTGGGAGGCTGCTGGTTAGCCATATATCTGCCAGCACTCGGCTTTGTGGGGGACGCAACTTAAGCTATTATCAAACCCAACCATCAGTTTCCACTTGAGTTTCACCCCCCACTTCTTCCCTCTCCTACCCTCGCCCCCACGCTGTAACTCTCAATAACCCTGCTCTCCTTTTATTAACACCAGCTTTCGCTTAATAAATCCGAGTTTTGCTTACGCGTTTTTCTCTCTCTCCCTTTACACTCCTCCCAAAACCCCAGTAGTCTTCATATATCCTGCAAATGGGAACCAGGGTTGCCATGCTTTCAGATGCCGTTTTTATGAGTTCTATTGAAGTGACAAGTAACGCTGCCTGAAATGACACATGTTGCCGTCACATGGGTGAACATATGGCTTGTCAGAAGATTTGAGGACTCCAGTGTTGGCCCACCATCTAAAAAAAAGGAAGTTTTATTGCCTTTCTTTTAGTTATTATGTAACTGAACTCGGAAGTGGGAAGTCTGTGCTCGGAATTACACCACATTTGATGAAGTCTTTTTTACCAGAGGCAAATGGAAATTTCTGCCTGTTTTGGTGGTGCCGAAATTCAGCATTGAAATGATCTGTGATGTCACACTCCATAGTAGTGTTTAATGGCTAATATGAAAGTAAACACTCAGAGCTTTAAGAATTTGCAGTTTTTCATAAGTATTTCTTTTTTTTTTTAACCTAACCTACTAGGTTTAAATGTTATAATTTTATTGTGGCACTTGTAAAACACTCAGTGTTTTACTATCAAAAAAGCTTTAGTTGTGCTGTCTGTTTTATCTCTGTACTAATGTTATTGTGAAGAGGTGTGAATTGTTTGCGCACCAGGATGCTCACACCCTTCCCCTTTCTCATCTCCCTGCTCAGCAGCAGCTAAACACAGTGTCTCGATACTCTACACACAGTAGCCCAACAGTGTCCTGACTAATCTTATAAGAGACTTGCATAAAATGCGAGCATGAAGAAAGTAAAAAAAATATTTTAAAAATCACACCACACAGTAAACTAGGCTGGAAGACCTTCCAAATCAACTTTTGGAGTTTAAACCAAAGTGCTGTTGGATTCTCAATTCTGATTGGTCGGAAGGTGTTGATCAGTTTGTTCATTCGTTTCAATCTCAGGTTCATAATAAAGCACTCGTTCTGCCACACAGGGACCTGTATGGCAGACGCTCAACATAAGCAAATGTAGAATCACTGATATGGTGTAGGAGACATTTATTTATTTAGCATTTTTTTAAAGGAGTCTTCAGTGTCAGCACTTTGTAAAAGGCAGAGGTGACACTGTAACTTTAAATCTGTATCTTATCACAGTATCTTTTTAACTTCAAAAGGGGGGGGGGGGGGGAGAAGCTGGCGAGGGAACAACAATTTAACATAAACGATAACAGGAACTAACTTGTTTCATGGATGTTCCACAACATTAATCGTAACTATAAATGGCTAAAAATTAAGTGTTGTTATTTAATTAAGATGGAATAAAACACTTGTTGGAATTTTTTGCTGGCACATTCCTCTTAATCCTATGTGTAATATTTAAGGAATGTGAAACTCACACATCACTTGAACTGTTTTTAAATTTGCATTACTCAGTGAAAATGTTGCTCCGTGTGTGTGTGTGTTTTGAATGATGCTTTGTCATCATGCTACAATATAGCCTAATATCTTTCCACAAATTGACCTTAATTCAGCCATTTATTCTGTAAAATGGACACTGACTAATGGATCCAAACCCTGCCACAGAACTCATGGCAGCAGGGAGAAGCAAGAAAAGGAGAGGAACAACAAGGGAGTGGATGAATGAACAGCAGGAGACTGTGAGTCATAAGATAATGATCAGCCTTAAAGCAGAACACCCGAAACTGCTAATGTCACAAATGATGAATGAATGTTATGGCCATTAAACACTATGTGGAAGCCGGGTTTCTTGGTTCTGAGTGAAGGTTAAAGGAAAAGTCTGACCAACACTCTCTACTGAATCAAAGGTCGCTTTGGAAGCTGCTTCATTAGCTTTGTTTTGTTGTTGCTGTTTATTTTTTGTTGCATTTTTTTAATTTGCTTGCTCCTTTCCTACAAGAACTAATTCTTCAAATGGACTGAGACCAGCTGTCCATTGCACAATATCTGAATCCTTCCTGTTCACATAATAACAACAAGAAAAACAAAGGTCTGATCCCAGATCAACTTTCTTACTCTAATACTACTGACTCATAGACTGGCTCAGAAAGGAATTAGTGTGCGTTATTGCCACATGATTTGTGAAAGGAAAGAACACAATGCAACGGTTTTGCAGCTTAAGCACCAATCCACATCCAAGCAAATGATTACAGCAAGCAAGAACACAGACCAGAGGGCTATTTTTTGTATTTTCTCAAAAGACATCTTTTATCTTTTTAAAACACATATGTGTTTTTACAGTTTTAAAAAGAGAGAGAGAGAGAGAGAGAGAGAGAGAGAGAGAGAGAGCAAGACAAGCCTCGGTTTTGCATACACAAAACATTACCGAAAGAAATAATAAACTCCCCAAGTTAAACAGGGAACTTGAAAAAGCTTTGCAAATGTTTCAAATAGTTTCGGTCCCTTGCGCTGTGTGAAGCGGCTCCTCTTTCCAGTTTAAATGTTTAGATGTGCTGGGTGCCGAGGCCATCTGCGCAGACTGGGAGGTACTTGGGTAGCAAGCAGGAGTGAAGAACGGTCAAATCAACGGAGACTCCAGAGCTGAAAATGCTTTCTCCATCTAGTCGGATTGATATGTTTCAAAATGTGCTGTTACTTATTAAGAAAATCTTGGCTGTATTTCCAGAGAAAAAAAGGATTAAGTGTACTAATGGATTTGTGATGTTTACAACTTTAGTAGAGAAAGGAGATGTTGCTTTTGTTTAAAAGGAAAATTCCACCCTGAAACACATGAAATGTGTTTGTTATTATATTCGTTCTGGTGCTAATTTGTTGGCTGGTGCTGTATTATCGTTAATTCCTGTGAGAAGTTAGTGGTTGTGTGATGCACTTGCATGAAGGGGGACGATGCCAGCAAAGGTTTCACTGTTAATTCCTAAAAACAAACAAGCATGAGATAATTTTTTCACTCACCATTTCCAGCAAAGTTCAAAATCAAATTAAATGAAAATTCAAAGTAGAAGTGGTGGACACAGCAAATGCTGGCCTCAAAGCTCCAGAATGCAATGCAGCTATACGACTCAGCTCGGCTAGTCAGCGGTCTAGGAAATGACGAGCGCGATTGCATTGACATTAGCAAGTTGAAGCTGTGGAAGCTGATCTGCATGAGCAGTGTGTACAGATGAGGAGGTGAGAGAGATGGACAGAGGACTAAAGGACTAAAGTGCCGCTGCATCACTCATTTAGGTGGAGATGATGCAAGGTCTGAATCCGACTGCATCACTATAAGCAGGCAGAACAGCATAGTGGGTAATGTAAAAAAAAAACGTTAACCAAAGTAAAAAATAAACCAACATGTCTGAAAGAAGTGAATTGAAAAATAAAGTCAACTCATTTAGAGTGGCTCAGGGTGGATTTTTCCCTTACCTGTTAGAAATTTCAGCTCCAGGCAGACCATGTATAAGCAACATTCATTTGGCTTTGGACCTTTTTGCAGTCTGCTGGCAGCAACGCAACGCTTGGGACTAATTTGAAGCAACATGGCCAAATTTACTGAAAGACTCTAAGTTCCCTTTAGGTCTTGGTGTATCATTGTGTATTATGTCTGAAGTTACTACAAAAGACCTATTATTAAAGTTTGTATTTAACCATCTCGTTATTTCTGAGTGTCTCAGCAGTTCAACTACTGGGTATTTGGAGCTTTTGGGACAAAAAAACAGTCATTATTCTTGTGAAAGGGCTCTTCATAATGCAGTGAGCTTAAATGAAGCCACCTACAGCTGTTAAGTCTGGTCATAATGCAACAGCTGATTGATAAAGTAGATGAGAAGTACCAAACGATAAGTGATACACTGCAATAGTATAAAACAGAATGCCATTGTGATCTACAATTTGTCAGATGACGGACTGCCGACCAGTTTTTCAAGTGCTCATGATTATAAAGCAAATGGTAAAACATAGAGGCTCTGGTAACAATGTCTGAAGCTTCGAGATATAAAACATTAGAAAAATAAAATATCAGCTCAAAAACAGACAATATTCACATATACAACACAAAACTATGCACAAGGGTAAAGTCTCTTCATCATTTTTTTTTCACAGCAAATCTCTAAAAAATATTTGAGGGCCAGGGAAGGAAGTGTTTTTGAAGCTGCAGCATGAAGGAATGACGGCTGAACAATCTGTCCACGTTCTCTAATTTAGCCCTTTTGAACACAAATTCGAAAGTTCTAATCAGTGTAGGCACAGTCACAGACCAAAGACTCATGTCAGTGCATGTTTTCCAAAGGCAAAATGATTCCCTCATAATGTCCTTTTCGATGAGCAGTCAATCCTGTTTTTCATCATCATATTTCAAAGTGGTATTAATCCGGTCTAGGACCTGTGTACCATGACAAGCTCTTGGAGATGCACAAATCCAATCAGGTGGACTGCAGTCTAAAGGCAGATATGTTAAAATTCTTTCAGATTCACGCTCTGGTCATGCTCTGGTCATGTCTGTGTCTAACACCAGCATAACTCTTTGCACACTCTGTCCTTTTGAATTTATTAGAGAACAGTGCAGTTGAAGCCAGACATGCAAAAAGGCACTTTCAGCAACAAATAATACCTCAGTTGGCAATTGCACTTTGTTTAAATACTTTGACAAAAGTCACTTTTAACACTCAAACCATGTGACTGCACTGTGTTTGCACTTGACCCGCCTGCAGGGGTTATTAGAGTTCACCTCTCCCTAGGTGCTGGAAGTCAGAGCAGTGCTAAAAGTACGATGGTATCCTCTGATCTGTGTTGTTGTTGGATGCAAATTGTTCTTGGATCAATGGGACCTCATAGTCCATGCCATTCTGAGATGCTTGTGGGTAAGGCACAATCTCAGCCTGTTTCTGGGATGATGTTCCATTCTCCAAACCCATTTTCACACCTGCTAACTCAAAAGGGGTTGGTTCGCTTAGATCCATATCTGTGGGACTTTTCGCCCTTTTTCTCCGTAAAACCACCACCACTGCTGCAACTATGGCCACTACCATCACCACAGCTACCGCTACCAGTATGGGTATAAGAATGGAGAAAGGTTCAGGCCTATTCACAGTGGGTTGCTGAGAGGCTCCAGCAGTATGAGCATCCATGCAGGAGCTGACAGCTTCCTCTACAGGCTCATCCAGTGGACTGGCACAAACTAAATATGTGCAGTTGGGTTGTAGTCCTCTCAGTGTGTACTCTGGGTATGATGCAGGTACATTGAGTTGGAGCGGTCTGCGGTCAGGACCAGACAGGTTTCGATAAGTCAGACGAATTCCACGGATGTTGGGCCGGGACTCGATGTACCGGTGCAGGTCCAGAGAAATTGAGGTGCTGGTTACATGATGGAAGCTAATCTTGTCTGGTTCCTGGTCAGGAACTGTCACGACAGCAACTCTCGGGGACAATGGAGGAGGTTGGGACTCATCTTGGTTTTCACAGTACATCCCCGATGTATCCAAAGGGCACAGACAATTTACTTGCCCCCTTTGGTCGAACTTGCATGTACCACCATTCAGGCAGATGTTTGGAGGGCACATGTGCTCCTCATGTTCCTTGCTACTTCCGGGAGAGGCAGAGGCCTCAGAGGGGACATGCTTGTCTTGCTCAACTGGTAACACCTCACTGGGGACAAAAAGCGGGACATTAATGGTGGTATGTGGAGCAGTGGTGGGGCCTGGAGTATTATGCAAGCTGCTGCTCGTAAGTACCTCAGACAGTTCAGTGATGGTGGTAGGGCAGCCAAAGTCTTTGTGTTCCAGCACAGAAAGCATCCTGCCTGCATTTATGAGAGGGAAGTGGCAGCGTGTCTCCTCAATCCTTCCAAGTTCCATGTTCGCATTCTTCATCCAGTTGGGAAACCAGGATAGTGAACAAACGCAGTTGAAAGGGTTCTGTGCAGCCGTTAGGTGATGTAGCTTGGGAAACACCTGGAAAAAGTCCACAGGGAATCCCTGCAGGTTCAGGCTACTCAGATCCAGCTCTTGCAATCCTACCAGGTTCTTAAAGTCCTCCTTACGAAGAGGGCCCAGAGGGTTAGCTGCTAAGTTAAGGCGAGTTAGCCCTTTTGCAGATATTATTGCAGGTGGCATTCCTACTAGCTTGTTCTGAGATACATCTAGATCATGAAGATTTCCCAGACTTCTCAGTAATCCTTCATCCAAAGTGGTCAGCCCCAGCCCAGCCAACTTTAGTGACTCTAAGTGTGGTGTCTGCAGGTCAGCAGGTCCAGGTGCAGGTATACTGTTGAAACTGAGGTCAAGTAACAGCAATCTGGGAAGATGCAGAGTGGGAAGTACACTGATCTGGTTTCCCTGAAGCTTCAACTCCAACAGGTGCTCCAGTCCCTTAAATGCAGCTGGGTGAATGCTCTGGATGCGATTGTTGTGGATATACAGCCTCTCTAGTTTCAGCAACCCATTAAAGCTGTCTTTAGAGATTTGAGTAATCTTGTTTGAAGAGAGGTCGAGGTTGCGCAGGGAGGTAAGAGAGCCAAAAACCCCATCGGGAATCACTGACAGTTCATTCTGGCTAAGGTCCAGCAGTTCCAGATCAACCAGACCAAGGAAGTCCTGCTCTTGCAGGAAATTAATTCCATTCTGAAACACGTATAGATTGTGTGTAGAGGCAGGCAGGTTTCGGGGCATGGTAGAAGCACGTCGCTGTATGCAGAAGATGTAACCTCTGGTCTGGCAGCTGCAGTGCTGGGGACATGTGCTGCAGAATGACGCTGGTAGTAGCAGCAGGGGGATAAGTACAAGTTGCCATATTTGTGCCCACAGCTGCATCGTCACAACACCACTGCCCTGCAATATGAACAAAATGGAAAAAAAACAAACTGTGAGTTATTATTGTTTTAGCTGCAGTTAGAGAAGAACTAAACCAAAAGAACAGATATTCAATGTTTTTGAGAGATATTTGATATTAGTGGCGTCGATGTACTGCAACTGACACAGCTTTGTGGTCTGACTGAGAAGTTTGCGGACATGACTCCTTATGTTTCTCTCCTTCAGGATTTGTCAGAGGCATTGCTCTTCCACCACTCTCACCAGCTCTAGGACTATTCTAATGATGGTGGTACTGTTGACTTGCCTAGGATAACACACACTGTCTCATCGATTCCACTGTTTGTTTATACAAGTCAACAGTCAAGGCTTAGATTCTTGGCACTAAGAGAAGATTCAAAGTGGCCCACCCAGTGTCTTACCCTCAACACACATGTAACTAGGTTTCATAATGACAGGAGAGACAGGGATAAATAAACCTAGTTGGCAGTGGAGTATGACCATCATTCTACCTCCACAGAAATATGATCTGCACTCAACTATATATACACGTCCATGTACACACAAAGCTATAAGAGAGCTTAGGCTAAAGCTGTTTTTCTCCACTGATATGACTAATCCATGCTGAGCTCATCATCTGGAGTGAAACAATAAATCGGTTTTGACTTGTGTGGCCATATCTGAAGAGCAAAACGGAGTCTCTGTTTTCCAGTGAAATCTCTTCCAGTGAACTGCTGTAAACCGAATCTACAGTCCTAGTAATGTGATAGTGCGTATTGTTGCTGTCTGCACACATATTTTTCGGAGGAAGACAAGGCCAAGGCTTCACTGCACTTGAAGTGTGGGTCAAATATTTTAAGTTCAATTCTGATATCTGTATCTCTTACTAAGCACATCATGGTTAGTCATGGTTGCTTCTGATGCTTCATTATATGGTCCTAGGTAGAGCCAAAATGATGACTGCCATCATTATGGATGGTGAAGTACACTTATTCCTCGATTTTGCCTCCATTCGACGTTTCAAATTGCTCTGTTATGATCTCTGTCTTCCACTGTGCATTGTTTTGTTTGTTAGCAGACTGGCTGGTGTTAATGTCCTTGCAGTGTTCCACTTCTTTCCTGATAGTTTTCAACAGTAAAGTATCAGCTATGGCCTCTAGCAACTTCATGGAAAAGTCTGACACTAAGAGGGCATGTGTGTGTGTGTGTGTGTGTGTGTGTGTGTGTGTGTGTGTGTGTGTGTGTGTGTGTGTGTTTTTCCAAATGGGAGATGTCACCGATTTCTAGCTGTTTATTCAGCTGAAATGAATCACGTTTCAAAAAATATAGCTTTGGAGTTTCAGTGTATTCGCATATGCCTTTTAGTCTGGCATTAGCCTGACATATAGTACTTAAGTTCCAAATGGTAATCGCTCTGTGTCTTTCTCTCATTCCTTTGTTCTGAGACACGTTTTTCAGTGTCTCCGACCCACCCAGAGCACTGCCGTTTGACAAGAGGGCCACGGGCCAAGTCTGCCTCCGCAGAGTAAACTGGCAGCGAGACAGGAACAAAACCTGCTTCAATAACACGCTTAAGCCACCCTCTACGTCTCTCCCTTTCACTCGCTCTCTCTTCTTCTCTCTTTTCTTTCTTCTCTCTCATAAAGCAAGATCCCACTGGTGCAGCAGGAATTTTGCAATAACCCTAAAAATCCATCTTCGGCAGGAAGGAGAAACAGGGCCCTCTGTGTAAAACAGGGACTCTCTCACTCTCTCTTTTGGTCCCTCCACCCTGTACACCAAACTATTGCCATTCTCAGAAGCAGACGTTCTTAATATGTTGTAAAAGACCACATTATTTCTGTATGTAAACCTGAATACATAAGCAACATCTCAATCGCTCCACTCTTTAGTGGGAGATGACAATGGTGAAGGTTCTCTCAAATGGCCCCACTGACTACATCACTACCTAGCCTGTGGTTAATTATAATCTGTACGGATCTCTCTCTTGCATGGTCTTAAACGCATTCGTATACACAAGAATGTTTAATCACCCTCTGTTCTCAAGGCATTTAAACAATGCAGCACACCTTCGATGGCATGCTGCAGTGTTCTCAGGAATGAATCTGGCTTTTACTAAGGCACCACTGTGTAGCCTTGTAAGGCAGCATCCTGACAGACCAGGCTCCTCCTAGTAGAGTTTGGACTGAACCTTCTGTTGTGTTTCAGAGTCTGGATAATCTGCTTCATGGCACGAATGGACGCCCAACCAATAAAACATCTGGGGGAGCTTTACTTACCTAAACCTCTTCTAGAGGCAAAAAGAATTACGATTAATGCATGATAAAAGATACTTTTCTGATGTAGAAACTAACTTACTGCTGCATTGATAAGAAGTCTGAGTAAGTAAAACTCCCTCGAGTGACTTAAAAGCCTGATTGAAAAGCGTGTCTTTTGAACAATTTAGCTCTGAAAAAGAGATTAAGTGAAAGATGAGATGGATGGAATGAAGGGTTTAGGATTCTGGTAGGCTTCAAATCGTACTGATTAGCACAGTGTAAGGTCAAATATAAAAAAAAAAACACACTGACTGAAAATCCAAATCTGCAATCAAGTGCACTTCTTACTGCTCATGTATAGTGTAGCTGTTGTGCCAATGACTCAATCCTCAAGCCTGAGGTGAGACGACAGTGGGGTTAGGCAGTGCGTTGGATGGTACTTTGGTGTAACTGCATTACTAGAAGTGTCTATTGTGTGTGTGTGTGTGTGTGTGTGTGTGTGTGTGTGTGTGTGTGTGTGTGTGTGTGTGTATGCAGACTCACACACAGGTGGATCATGTTACCTTAAACGCACTGTACAGTACAAAAGTCTGCATCCCTACAATAAAGTCTGCATCCCTACAATACACCCCTAATGTATTGTTT
>CM074969.1:14982018-14996058 GCA_037577455.1 Pangasius macronema
AAAATGCAGTTTGACACCAGACCTGGGCAACTCTGGGTGATGCCCCTGACATTCGGATACCAACAACAATCTTCTACGCCTGCCATCCCTCTTTCAAACAAACTCCTACTCCTGCCACAGAGTCATACAAACTCTCTCCCTTGTCATCTTGAGGGCCACACTCCCCTGTCAATTTGAAGCCCAGAAGGTCCTTGCAACCTGAGTCCCACAAGTTCTTACTCCTGCCACCCTGAGGCCCACAAGCTCTTATTTCTGCCACTATGAGGCCCACAGCTGCTTCCCCTGCCACCTCTTTTTTTCCAACAAGCTCCTACTCCTGTCACCCTGAGGGCCAAAAGCCCCTGCCATTTTGAGGTCCAGAAAGTCCTACCACCACAAGTCCCACAAGCTCTCCTATTCCTGCCACAGTGAGGCCCATAAGGTCAGTCTACCCCTGTCAGTCTAAGGTCCACAGACTTCTACCCCTGTCATCCTAAGTCCCATAAGCTGCTACCTCTGTCAACCTAAGGTCCAAAGACTACTACCCCTGTCATCCCTAGGACCACAGACTCCTAAACCCTGTCATCCTAAGGTTCACAAGCTCCTACACCTGTCATCCAAAGGTCTACAGGGACCTTTCATCTTCAGTGGTATAAGCTCCTGCTCCTTTACTCCTGATGCCATCTCAAGCCACACAAACCCCTGCTCCTGTCCTGGAGACTACAAGCCTTTTCTCAAGTGATTTCAATTATAACTTGTATATTAGTATCTTTATCTGTGCATTAACTGATACTTTATAATCTAGAAACTCTCTCAAGCTATCTCTCATGATTCCAAGTGCTAGCCAGAGAAGGACGGGCTCCTCTCTCACCAGGTTTTGGTTTCTCCCAAAATTCTTTCCTGCTTAGCTGTATCATAGGGAGTTTTTGCTTGCCCTTTTGGCTCTTGCTGATGGTTAAGTCACTGATGTGAAGCTGCTTTGAGACCGAGTGTATTGTAAAAAGCACTATAAGAACTCTCACTTACATATTATTTAATTTATATGACAAATTTTTTTCTCATATGTTTTTCTCTTAAATTAGTACAGGCACTACTGGCATGTAGAGATGTTTTTGGCTTGATCTGTTTTACTATCTTTCATTACTTTAATGTTTATAACAAAGACGTTTCCTTTGGCATCACGTGGACTGTACAAGTCAAACAGGTGCAGATAATGTCACAATCTAACACACACACACACACACTTACCTGCACATTCCTGTATAAACTGCAAGCTGATGTAATGTTCAGCATTTTCTACAAAGTCAGCTTATAACTCTCTGAAGTGCTACAGATCTGGGGTGTGTACGTGCGCATGCTCCAGTACGTAGAACAATAAAAACTTGAACGTTGGTGTTTGTTTGACTTGTACCATTATGAAGTTCTAACATTTAATAAAGGGAAATTCTGCTTCCTTTTGAGCATTTTAGCATGCTTTGCTGAGGCATGTGGCAGAGACTCTTAGATATGAATGTGGATTAGTGGTGAGGATTTTTGGAAGCCAGGTGCTTTTTTTTCACCCTAGCTCTTTTTTTTTTTTTGCTCAAATTTGAAATTGTTTTTGTATGAATTGTAATTCACTTTACTGTTTTTTCTCTTGTGTGACTGAGACTTCCTGGTAATATGGATTTCCTACTTCTGAGTCTTTCTCTCTCAACCCTAGAGCTCAATCCACACACCACACTGAGTTGGGGGAAGAGAAACATGTTTGATGTGTGAAGACAGAATGATGGGCAAGCTGGAACACACTCCTACCCTCCAGGCACCCCTTCAGGGCCTCCTCTCTCCTGCCCGGGTGTGCCGGACTCTTAATCCACGCTAGTACGGACCTCACAACCTCACGTCAGTTTGCTCGGCTGTTTTGTCCCTATTGTTCATGTTTTATATTATACCTAAGTTTGATGTTGTGCAGTCATCTGTAACATTATACGCTTTTTCCTCGGAACCAGTACATCATCATACTCACCCTAATGCGTCTAAACCCAACCATATATACAGAATCGAGTGTATACACACACACACACACACACACACACACACACATACTATTATTTAAATGGTCTTGTACTGTACTTTAGCTAATTAATGCTAACATTATCCTCTTTTGCGTTGTTTAGTTGAGTATAGCTGAGTGTGTCCCTGTCATCATGGGGACATTTAAGGTAAAAAAGTTGAATATATGCCTACACACACACACACACACACACAAACACACACACACACACACACACACAATCTTTTTGGTCCTATGTCACTTACACTCAAACTTGATTTGTCTGTATGGAAGCATGTGCTGACCTGCAAACCTGTTTGCTTAGTAGGTTAGGCAACAACCTGAAGGTTTTAAGAGGAACACACACACACACACACACACACACACACACACACAGAAGATAGCTTAGAGAACAGAAATACACACTTTGTGACATAGCTGTTTATTTTCGTGTGTGTGCGTGCATGCAAAGTGAGATCATCAATCCTCGTTCAAAGGTGATCAGTGAGGCAAAACCAGTCAGTACAAAGAAAAAGAAAAAGGGAGTGTGACAGTTGCGGGTGTGTGTGTGTGTGTGTGTGTGTGTGTGTGTGTGTGTGTGTGTGTGTGTGTGAGGTGTTGACATGAGGAAGACTCCAGTATCAGTATCTTTAGCGTAATTTCACATGAAGGAAACTCAGACACAATGCGGTGTTTGTTGAAACGCTGTGCTTCACTGACAAGAAATAAGGAGTCTGTGTGTGTGTGTGTGTGTGTGTGTGTGTGTGTGTGTGTGTGTGTGTGTGTGTGGGGGGGGGGGGGGGGGGGGGGGGNTCACTGACAAGAAATAAGGAGTCTGTGTGTGTGTGTGTGTGTGTGTGTGTGTGTGTGTGTGTGTGTGTTGGGGGTGGAGGGGGGGGGTACAGGCTTTGCCTCTGGCTTCTTTATCTATGTTGCTGATCTCTGACACGGGGAGATCTGTTTCTCATTCAGAAAGTGTGGTGCTGAATGATTTTGCCCATGTCTCAATCTGTGTGTGTGTGTGTGTGTGTGTGTGTGGTTAGTAAACTAGCATCTTACACACACACACATGTACAAGGATAATGACAAAGGACTCTCACGTCCTCTTTTTATTCTTAACCACTGACACTATTATTAGCATGTTTATTATGTTAACAATATTAGACTTATCTGTAGATGCTGAACTGTATTTTTTAAGGAGGAAGTCATTTGTTAGATACTAGATAGTGAAAGACATGAATTTGTGATTTCCAGATAAGAAGGAGAAGAATGAGGTTAAAAAAGGTTAAAACCATGAAAACACTCTTGCTAGGTACCGTAACTTTCACAGTAGCTAGCATGTAGCCTTCTATAAGGACAATGCAGCAGTGTAGTAACAGTGAAAAACAACTCAAAACCTTTGGAAATATTAACATTTCCCTCAGAAGTGTTTGGAAATTACTAGGAAAAAGGCTTCAGTTGAGTAGAATTACACTGCAATTACACTTAGCGCCAACCGCTAACCGAACTTCCGTGTGTTCTGAAAGAGTCAACGATGTGTCAGAAAATTTTGACTTCTGAAGTTGTGATTACCAAAAGAGTGAGCTGAACAGACTGTTTGTGTCACACCTCACACTCGACTGAAGTGTAGTGGATAGCTAAATGATGTAGGAATATCTTTTGGTGAATAAAAATACCCTATCCACTAAATCATTGTAAACACACACACACACACAAACAATGAGTCACTGTTTCTCCTGGCCGCACATTTTGGTTTGGTGTCTTCACTCAGACGCTAAATAAATCTTTCTCCGTGTTTTTGGTCAAAGATGTGTTATTATTCCAAATGCTTTGTCTTCCTCCTGCTAGACAAATCAGTGAACAATAAACCTTTGTAGAGAGCCTTTCTTGGAAATGAGATTAAAACGAAGTGAACCAGTCTGCTCGAAAATCACTAAGATTACAGTCTCGGAGTGTTTTTTTTTTTTTAAACCAGAATAATGAGCTTTAATTGAGACGGCTGTTTGTGCTGTTGCCTGAATGGGATGGCGATTATGCTAATGCTATGCTAACGCTCCGGCCTCTTCCGGAATGGAGGGCGGACTATATAAAAGTGTAGTGACGCTGTAAACGGGACAAATCTGTCAGGAATGTCGACATTTTCCTCAAAAGTGTTTGTAGATTGCTTTAGTAAAGCTCCATCTGACTAAAAACACACTGCGGTTACACTTAGCATCAACCACTAAACAAACCTCCGCCATTTTGATCACTTTTAGCAAAATAATACAGTGTGGAGGTCAATTGTTACTTTGTTGACATTACAGTGTGAGATGGATATCATAGTAGATTGTATAACTACGTGCTTAATTTAGAGAGGAAGTCGTAAATCCGAAATGTGAGGGAGTGTGTGGTCAAGGCATGTACTTTAATTGTGTGTCTGTATGTGTGTGTGTGTGTGTGTGTGTGTGTGTGTGTGTGTGTGTGTGTACACTTCTATTTCTCTTGGCTCTGTTCCTTTCCTTAATTCTGCCAGTGTGCATGCCTCCCAAATTCCTGTGGGAGGTTATTACAAGTGCATGCTAACACACACACACACACACACACACACACACACACACACACACACACACACAGAGTGGCATCTAATGAGCTTCTGACCCATGGGCATCTAGATTACAGCAGTGAAGGAAATTATTTTTCTAATCACTTGTAATCTCGCCAAAACTTTTCATTTTCACTCACTCTGCAACATGGTGAACATGTCGTAATGAAATTCTTTTCCTTTCATGTCACAGTTTCTATGGTAGCAACTTACGCAGGGACTCATATGGCAGACGTAAACAGATTTTTTTAAAGTGTGTAGTTGTTGATATGGTGACATTTCCAGCAAGGAGATGTTTTTATTTAAAATCTTGGGAAGGAGTCTCCAGAGCAAGAGACAGAGGTTACAGGAAAGTAACTATAAACAATAGAAATTGTTAGTGTTGGCCAACTGATGTGGTATAAGAGGAATAAAGCACTTGGTGTTGTGTTGTTTTGGGAAAATAATGCACTCTGGGTTGGTAACACCACTCTGTTGTTGTTATTTTCCTGTAACAACAAGCTCTGTTGTGTTTTATCCCTTACTTCTAGTAAGTGATATATGGTACATTCGTTTACTCATAATTGCTAACATAGCTAACATAATTGTCTTGGCTTGTTGAACAGGGTTAGCTATTATCTGCTATGGGTTTTTTTTTTCGAACTGTCAATGCCCTTATGCTGTCTTCCAAATAAGACGCATTCTATCACTGTCTAAAAACAGCAATATTGTGTATGCTGAATATCATACTAATTACTTATAACTAATTATTAGGGCAGAAACACTGTTAGTGCAAAGGCCATGATGTAACATGATGTATGTGGGACCACACCGTCCCAGTACTGGATTGTACACCTCTATTGGAGTGACAAATGTAACGAGACAAATATGAAAATGTCTCACGCATGTCAGACATCGTATGGAGAAATCTGAGACCAACAAGAAGTTCATTTATGCATCGTGTATGTTCATTTCCAGATTTCAGTTATACTGGTGAAAAAATTCCACAGATTTATTATTATTATTATTATTATTATTATTATTATTATTATTATTATCCCACAGCAACTGAGTATTAGAATTCTAAGAAAGTAACTAATACTAGCATTGGTGTCAATAATAATAATAATAATAATAATAATAATAATAATAATAATAATTCAGGAGGTAATACTGCAGTGCAAAACTAACACTAAATGCCTTTTTTCACCAGTCTAGCACCAGAGTTTCCAGTTGTATGGTTTGGCTTATTTTATTTCGCAATCTTCATAAATGTCTAACTTTAAAAAAACACAAAACAATTTTTAAGGCACAACCCCAACCCTCTCGAATTTGTTTTGACCATATATGGTGTTTTTAATTTGTTAACTTCCCTTCAGCCATATTAGTCATATTTCCCTCAACAGTAGGTTTTGTGTTGCTGTTATCACTGGCAAAATTTAATATGTAGTCAGCGATAACCAAATATTCAATGACAGAAAAGGAAGAGTATTAATCCAGTCACTTCTTCCATGTTGTCATTACATGCTTTAACAACAATGCAGTCTTTTCTNNGGCTTTTGGTTTTTCGAACTTGGGTTTGAAAAAAACGCTCCAGCACTGAGACTAATACACTCTGGCGCAAAAAGGGATTGAAATTTATCATTTTTGCTTGAGCAATGAATAGCAAATGAGTAAATGTCAAATTTTTTATACGCAGATGTATCAGGGTTGTTTAGTTCAAACGTGATGATGATAAACAGGCTGTTCGAGAACCTGTGGTAAAATGAACCCTGGCCCATTTTATTAGTATTAGTATTCCAGTTTGCGAGTACTCAGGCATAAGAGGACTAGAACTTCCGGTTTATAACTTATGACTTCTCTATAAACACAGACTATGCTGTTAGTATTAAATCCTGCCAAGTTCCGAGGGTTACTGATGCCATTCACTAAGCGCACCAGGATCAGACTGACCGCAGTATTACTGCACATCTCAAGACACTTGCGTGGCGGCTATATGATACACAAGAAAAAAATCCCAGACTTATATTTGACACATGAGCTCACATTCCCAAAATGGGAAGGCTATTTCTTGCTTAACATATGTTTTCATCGAACAGGGCCAGCTGTTATCTCAATCAGTGACGGGCAAATTGACTGAGTCTTTATAGGCTAATGATGCTATTCACATTAACATCCACACACACACACACACACACACACACACACACACANACACACTGAAACACATGATTATTCCTAATCATACCTCCGTTATCCAGTTATCAGCGTGCAAGCTTCCTCTGATTCTCCCCCATTTAGCTGTCACATTGGCATGACCCGAGCACTTATAAACTGACCCCTGGGATTAGTCCATGCTCTGAGCAGGGGGGTTGGGTTTAAGCCTTCACCTCTGAGTGCCCACTCCAGAGCCCTTAATTAAATCTCTGAGACACCGAGTCAGGAATGTTTGCTTTTTTCTTTCAGTGTGCTCTCCTCCCATATCCCTCCGTTCCTGTCTTTACTTTTCTCATACGCTCATCCCTCACTAGGGGCCCTCGAGTCAACTTTCTCTCCAATGGGCCGGAGCTGTTTTATGGACTTTTTTTTTTCTTTTTCGTTTTTTTTTGTTCACATGCCAGTGCGGAACAATTAGGAATATACAAGTTTAGGTCAAACGCAGGTGAGAACACGATACAGCTTTAAACATTGAAGGATTAGACTAAGACGAGGACTTAATTCAACATGGGACAACTTGATTTGACACTTTTGGGAGGCAAATGCTGATGTAACCATTCAATTATAAACCATATAAACTCTCTATATACAGTACAATCCCCTATTTACCCTACACAACCTTTACAAAACTCCATATAAATCAATCTATATAATAAATCTGAACTTTTTTGTCAAATGTGGACCTCAGAAATCACCTATGGCTTCCAAAAAAGGGATCATAATTCACCAATAACTGATATGGACATTTCCCTGTTCCCTATTATAGCCTAAATGACACATTTTACTGAGAACTTATCTAGGTCAAGCATAACAGTGCAACAGTCTTGTGATTTGAAAAAACTTCTGTCTCCTTAGACGGTCAATCTCATGGAAACCTTTTATATTCATAAGCATTTCTTTTATTTCCAGTGGCAGCTCAACGGGATTTATTTACATGAACTTGTTTTATGAGTGGTAGCTCAGTGGTTAATGTCCCGTGGCCGTAGCAGTGATGGAAGATTGTGTTCAAATCACAGGACTGCCAATAAAACCACTGTCGCGCCCTGGAGCAAAGACACTTCACCCTCGACTGCACAGCGGTTTCAAACGCGTCGTATAAAAGCTTGTGCCCGAACGAATAAAACGCGAGATTTGTTTTGTAATCATCGTTGCTTCCTTCCTGTATGCACTTCTGTGGCGAGCTCGGTCATAAGCATTTCTTCAGATCCAAAATAACTGAGGCAGAATCCAATCTGCGCATAAAGTTCAGCAACTCTCTAGTTCCCATTTTAAAAAAAAAAAAAAGAAAAAGAAAAATCACTTGGTGGTGGTAGTTTCGAGGTTGTTTTGATTTTCAGGTAGCTATCATAGTTAAGCCTAAATAAAAAATCAATAAATAAAAACAAGCATAAATATTGTTACGTTTACTCTAACTGCAGTTCTGTTCTACATCTACATGAGTGAACATTTCAGGAATAAATACACTCTAATGGCTCGAATGAATTAATATGATGGTAATATGATGTTTGCCCTGTTCTTTAATTTGAACCAGTGCTGTGATCATAATAGGGTCAGAAGTTACTCACACAGGACATTTACTGCTGAGGTCTCATTCCCTAGGAGCATCTCTACACGCATGATGATCCAGTTAAGCGTGCCACAGACCCAAATATTATTCTTTAATTGCGAAAAAAAAAAACATCATGATTTTAAAAAGCTAAAACTGTAAAAGCTCAAGTTGAAGTAAAACCAGAACAATGGATTTAAAGACCGGAATAATGGCACGTAATCATTTTTACAACCCTGTTTTCGCACTGGAGCTGCTGTCAACAAGGGATTAGATAAAACACAATTACATAATTACAGCTCTGGATTAAATTTCCATATCTACTCTCGGCTTGTACCGACAAAGCTACCATGACCTATATCTAAGCCTTTTTTTGTGATATTGAAGCCTGGATAATTCTGCAGCCTGTAATAATAACTAAGACTGGATACTTCCCTTATACGTGGAATATATATATAAGTTTAAATCCCAAATCCTTCATGCAGCTTTCTCTAATGCTCAGCTTAGGATCATGGGAAGATACAAACTCATTTCTTTGCTAGATGAAGTTGCAGGAAAGATCAGAGAGGAAAGAATGCCACAGGTGTCAGTAAGAGTGCGAAGACAAACTATTTATTTATTTATTTATTTATTTTTATTGCAAATGCATAATATGTCCTTGCACGTGCATGTCAGTCCAGTTTTCTGCCACTTGTGAAAAGTGAAAAGTGAAATTGTAAAAATCTCTCCAGTGAGTAAGACTTACCTTAGACCAGAAAGAATGTGCCTCAGCGCCCTGAAGGAAAGAAGAAGGTCTAGTAAAACATCACTAGGTGATTTTCTGCCATTGGATAAATCTTAGGATCAGTACAAACTTTTTTTTAAAATTCTAAGAGGTTGCTCAGTTTCTGCTGCAACTTCCACTGAGTTTGGAAACTCTGCTGATTTTGTGAATGGAGCTGAGACCGACTAGTGAGTAAAGGCGCAATGTCAGACCTCATCTTCTGTCTGCCCGCACAGATGGTCAACCACCCGCACCAATTTGTGGTCCCCCCGCCACCCAGCGCGCCTCAGCTATAGCTGAGTTGCCAGATTGTGTTGTTTAACCCTTATACAGCAGAGCATTTCAGATTTTAGTTTTAAGATTTTCCTTCTATTGATCCTAGAAGTCATTATTATTATTATTATTATTATTATTATTATTATTACTATAGATACTGATTTCAATGGCCAAACCCACGTTAGATTTAAAATGAACAATTTGGATCATTTCATAATAATTATATTTTATTGTACATTATATATTACATTATACATTTTATTTATACAGCACCTTTTATAAACGGGGCTGAAAATCTTTTACACTGAAAACTACAAAAATACAATAAATACAAACTATTTTTTAACAAAAAAAATACAATAAAATACAGTGTAAGAAATAAAAATATCTTAAAATACAACGTAATTAAAGGAAAATGAATCGTTTCCTTAGGTACAGATTAGAATACAAATGATTCAAAATTAGATAAAATAACAATTTCACATAATTTATAAAAAATAAAAATAAATCTTACCTAAATAATAATAATAATAATAATAATAATAATAATAATAATAATTATTATTATTATTATTATATTAAAATAAATTTATTATTGTTAATAATAATTTATTACATTTTAAACATTTTTCCTGTTTATCTTTCACATCGATTTACATAATTTAAGGTAATATTGTCTATAATCTTTATCATTAGTCGGTGCACAGTGTGCTTGTGTTTGCATTGTTCATATTCACATATCATTCAGTTCATGAATAAGATAAATAATTTGTGATTTAATATACACTTCTTCTTTAGTGACGTTTCATTTAAAATACGAGAATGACATATTATCCTGGTGGTTTATATTACATTTATACTGTAGCATATTTCCGTTGAATAACAGTTTTATTTGACAGATAATTTGTCGTGAGTAGAAAACTGTCAATCTGGCAACCCATGATTCTGTTGTGGCTGGAGGGCGTCCTTTATTTCATATGAAAATATAGTTTAATATTGTAGAAATTAATTGATTTTTTTAAAATGTAAAAATCTGTTTTCTACTTCAAATTAATCTGGTATAATTATTATTATCATTATTATTATTATGACTACTATGATTATTGTTGTTGATGTCCTTGTTATTGTAGTTGTTATTATGATGATGATGATGATNATGATTATTATGATTAGTGGTAGTATTTGAAAACTTAATGCTTAGGATGAGAAGAGAAAATGGACCTGATACAGATAGCTACTTAGCCTTTATATAAAGTTAAAACATTATTTTTAAATGAAACAGCCCCACATGTATTCACTGTTGTTGCTGTGTTTTATAGCCTGGTTTGTAATTAATATGATTTTCTCTTATTTTATTGTATGTTCACTCTCTGTTTATTTCCTCCTTCCATGTCGGTATTTGCTATTTTTACTCTGTGTGCCTACAGAGACCTTGTTCCGGTTTACTTCCGCCCGGCGCGCGGACAGGCACGCGGAGCTCTATTTGAGTGCGCGCATAGCGGGAACATGACGGAGGACCGGAAACACACTAAACACCACTGACAGCTCAGAAGCCCGGGCCGCGTCCTAATCCGCATAGCAGAGTCCTCAGGGCATGACCTGCCCTGAAATAGGTGCTGAGGCAAAACTGGGGTGGAATCATTGCGTGTTTTAGAGCACTGGAGTCGACAAAAAACACCCCGCAGACAGCACTGCTGATGATTAACACACACTGTGCACAGAAAAGATGACCTTTATCGAGGTTTCGGTTGAAATGTGAATTCTAAAAACGTTTAGCATTTCTTAAGAAACCAGTACTCAATTCTAGCGCATTGCTGACCATGGCTAGTGCCATTGCAACCAAAGATGGCCGATGAGAAAGTTCTGGCGGTGTGCGAATTTTTCTATTAAAGACAGATTTACACTGCGATTTTAGCTGTATTTTCAGATTATTTCTCATCACACTGTACGAGATGATCCAAGAGTTTATGTGCGATTATACAACGACATCATCAACGCAAACATCATTAACATTACGTGATCTTGCAATTACAAGCATACTTTTATACCTGTGTGGAGGAGGCAGTATGTTTTCAGGTTGCTTTTCCATCCGTCTGAGATTCTCTTTATATCTCAAGAACCAGTGGCTGAATGTATGTAGGATTTATATGGACTCATCATTGTAAACATCAGATTAGATTTTGGAATTGACCCAAACAGGATCAAGGCCACATGTCTGAAATAGTTTTTTTCTTTAATAGCTTCCTTCCTGTTTATCATACAAAGATGTTACTTATGCGTTCATGTTCAAGGCCCATTGTCAGTGAGCTAGCTACAATTTTTGCAATCGGTCCGTCCATGCGTCTGTCTGAGATTCGAGTAAGAGCAATCGTGCTATAGAGTTCTTGCTGACCAACCTACAAAAATCTTAAATATACCTAAAAAAAAAAATAACATACCAGTAAATGAACTGTTTAGATTTTGAAATTGATCCATACAGCATCAAGGTCACAGCAAGGTCAATATATTTTTCAATGGCTTCCTTCATGGTTGAAGTATATTTTAAGGGAAGCTGTGACAAACAAATTAGTAACAAGAACGACTAGGCATGTTGGCCGCGGAGGTTGTTGACTCCTTTGGTGTCAAGTTTGAGTTGGTTCTGTCCATTAGCATGTTCCGTTTATGTTTCGCCATCACCATTATTGTATTTGTAGCTGAGTTTGGCGTCATCCCATAACATCCTCTTATTGTTGGCTTTTAGTCCAGCATGGTAGCAGTGCTCACACTCTGAGATTTTATAAGAAATTTCTTCTCACACTGCCAGAACTTGTTTGTTGGCCATCTTTGGTTGCAATCGGCCGCCAGCAATCTTGTCAAGTTGCACATTCTGAGACCGTTGATCTCAACTCACAACCACAGAGTTCTTTTTTGATGTGTGATTTTTGTCTGTGACTGTGAAATTGAGATGAAAGACCGGCTTAAGATTGCAGATTGTGGATGCCGCTACGAAGCCACCAATAGGATGACGCCAAACTCACAGGACAGCTAAAAATATGTTAAAGGTAATGCTAAAACATAAACATGCTAATGGACAGGCATGCTAAATATCCTTATTGCCTGAAGCTTACTTTAAAGAATGTTTTGTTTTTGTAAGCCATTTACTGCATGTTTGCTCATTTCCAGATCAGATTTTTTTGGGATTTCATACAGTGTAGCAAGTAATGTTGAAACACTGCTGTAATCCCAACAGTGTAAAACCAGCTTTTGGGGCTGATTTATACTTCTGCAATTCAAGTAAACATATCTAATTAATTTTATTCAGCTAAAGAAGGAAGAGAATGGAAATTAAAATGGCATCCAAGGAGAAACCGTACATCTTTCTTGTCCCGTCACTCTCAGGGCTTCCTCGTCAACACTTCAGACAGAGTGCAGGCTTCTGTGGGTTACTTTCGTCCCTAATCGTCCTTCGCGTCGAGAGAAACATAGCTCAATCTCTCTATAGTGACACACACACACACATACTTTTGCTCCCCATCAAGCTCCTCACTCAGAGTTTACACTGTGCAATATTTATGAGCTGAAACTGACAATCTCGCCCAAACACTGCTCCCAAGTGTAGTGGGTGTATGGTATAAAATGGGATTAGGACAAGAATGTGTGTGAGTGTATGTGTATATAACACCGCCTCTGGCATATTTTATTTCAAAAGAGTCTACTAGTAAAAACTAACAAAATAATAATAATAATAATAATAATAATAATAATAGACAGTACAACCATGATCAGCCAAAGAAAGAACACACAAATGGACACTAGCCTGCAATTAACTAGCTAGCTAGCAACTCAATGTGAGGTAACCTAGCTTACTATTAACTATAGCTAGCAACTCAGTGTGAGGTAACCTAGCTTACTATTAACTATAGCTAGAAAATCAATTTGAAGTAACCTAGCCTATTTTTAAATATAGCCAACAACTCAATGTGGGGTAACCTAGCCTACTATTAACTATAGCTAGCAAATTAACGTGAAGTAACCTAACCTATTATTAACTATAGCTAGCAACTCAATATGAGGTAACCTAGCCTACTATTAACTATAGCTAGCAAATTAACGTGAAGTAACTCAGTCTATTATTAACTATAGCTAGCAACTCAATGTGATGTAACTTAGCCTACTATTAACTTTAGCTAGCAAATCAATTTGAAGTAACCTAGCCTACTATTAACTATAGCTAGCAAATTAACATAAAGTAAGCCTATGATTAACTGTAGCTAGCAACTCAATTTGAGGTAACTTAGCCTATTATTTATATTTATATATATATTTATAATTAATGTGAAGTAATCTAGCCTACTATAGCTAGCTATCAACTCAACTAAATGTTCACAAGTTTTTTAAACTAACACATGTGTTTTGCTGTGTTTTTTCCACCGATGAAGATATGGCAGCAGAATTTCAGTGTTTGCTGATTTTAACCAATATTTCCCTCATGATCAGTGTCGGTGTGAGATTGATTTGAGCTACGCTGCTAGATGATCTCAGTCTAGCTGTAAGGGGTTAGGTGTACAAACAACAAGAAGTCTATGCCAAATAAATGTCAGGTTTTGTGCGATATATATATATATATATATATATATATATATATATATATATATATATATATATATATTTTTTTTTTTTTTTTTTTT
>CM074969.1:14998205-15009003 GCA_037577455.1 Pangasius macronema
ATACCATAAAATCATTGTTTTTTTTTTTTTTCTATATATATATATTTATATATATATATATAAATATTTATATATATATATATATATATATTTTTTTTTTTTTTTTTTTTTGTGAGCGTGATATACATTACTATATACAGCACATACATTTCCGTTTGAGAAAGAGGACACACAGTGCTACTACATGACCATATTACATGACTTTCTCTCCCTCTCCCTCTCTCTCTCTCTCTGTTAGTGTTTGTGTTTTTGAACTATGTTTAATGGTCCTGACCTCTAGCAGACCTCCTTGCATAGCGGAACTGGCTTTACCCCCCGTAATCCTTTGCTTCTTCCATTTCTCTCCTCCCTCATTTACTCTCCTACTTTCTCTATCACTCTGCCTCAGCTCATGAGTGAGTGTGCCAACAATCCCTGAAACACTCTGCCGGCAGTTAGGAACAGGATGTAGACTTTTGGTCAAGTACGAAACGAGCTGAAATTGCTGAGTGGAATTCAGCCTGCAGTCATGTGTGTGTGTGTGTTTGTGTGTGTGTGTGTTTGTGTGTGTACATCTCCCGAGGGAGCACATGTTTGGACCCAGACCATACACTGGCTGCTAAACCCAAGCAAACCCGCTCACAAATATTTCACAGTCTTACACACACAAAAACAAACACGTTTCTTTGTTTTGTTTGAAGTACAAGTATTTTTTTTTATCCCATTTTTCCGTCTGCCTAATACATTTATTTAGGCAAGCTACCTCTCTCTCTCTCTCTCTCTCTCTCTCTCTCATTTCAGTGAGTATGATGAATAATAAAGGACGTTACGTTGCTACGTTTCCGTTTCCATGAAAAAGTTCAGGAACTGTTCACAAAGACACACTGCCGATGGTGAGGCTTTAGTTCTGCAGAGTGCCTGATCTAAAATCAGATCATCACTTTTAACATGACTGCACTGTGCAAAGTGTTTTGAAAATTTAAAAAATAAAATAAAATGCAGAATACAAAAGGATCTGAATAGAAATTACATACCGACCCTCTAAAAGTAACTCCATTCGGAATAGAATTGATTATCACAGCAAAATCTCTTTTAGTAACTGGAATATTTGCGGATTTAAAAACGATGGAAAAAAATATACAGCTGAGAAACTAGTAAAATATTGTTATTAAACTAATTTTGGAATATAGATTTATTTTTAGATTGTTCTTGGTTTAAAGTTGAGAAAGCTTGAGTCAGTACATTATGTTTTTTTTCTCCTATTGCCTGTTATATTTTAATTGGTAAATATTACGAGCATAAAAATTTTAAATTTAATCTTTTTTAACCTTTAGATTGTTAGACAAGAAGAACAGCCTAAAACTGTAAATGTCAGATTAGAAAAAGTAGATTTAAAAAAAAAAATATCTGATTTGTCAGCAATATTTATTGTTTTTTTTAATGTGAAACTTGTCTTTTGATTGTTACTGCATTTAAAATAAGATACCAACATGTTTATATGATGATTTACGCATGCACTGTGGATAGAATCGAAAACATTGATGCATGCACGGTACAAAACCAAACCAGATAACCAAGCGAGCATGCTCATTGGTTAAAATATAAGGGGTTAGTCGGAATGCCAATTACGGAGTGACAGAAGAATCAACCAATTAGGTTTCGAGTTCCATTTTGACGGCCGGCGTTTAGAAAAGCTCAGTGTGAAAAAATGACATGGAAGAGGAGTTTGAGCAAAACAACAACAACAACAAAAAAAAAAGTCTTGCAGAAAGCGAATTTAGCCATTACAAATATAAACATACTCTAGAGGAGACTGCTTAAAATCATGCTTATATTTCTTGTTTATTCTTTTCACAATGAGCGCCGCCATGTTGAAGTGACGTCATGGAATTGCAACTCGGAGTGCTCTTGAGAAACTGACTTTGCATGTAGGAATTGGAAAGCCGTTCAAACTTATCTTTCCCACTTGGTCATGAATGCAACATAAATCTATCATGGTACAGTGATGGCAGAAGGAGCAAATAGTGGATCTGGGACTTGCTGATGGAGAAAATTAAAGAATTAGGAGCAGGCCCTCACTGATACTATTTGCATCGACTAATTGGTGAGTTTCACTGATTTGTCTAAATTCTGGCACAGCATTACAGGAATTCTGGTGTTTGGTTTGGTTTGCTTATCAAGTTTTAACTAGCCTCATGTAATAGTAATTATCAGTTAATCATCATCTGAGGTTATGTCATTTAAATCAATATCCTGACTGCTGTTACTCTTTAGACTATTTACCATCTCAATGCAGCATGTCTTTGGTAAAGCTTTACAAACTTTCTAGTAAGCAAGTAAAACATATACTTTTGGTTCAGACTCAGTTTTGTTTTGTTTTTTGTTTGTTTATTTTTTTTTGTTAATTGTTTTTTTATTAGAGATTATTTATTTATTTATTTGAATGTGATATTTTCTATTTTTTTGGTCAATATTAAATATTTTGGACCTGAATGTCAACCTTTTTTTTTTTTATACATTGGAAGTATTTTTGTTTAATGATTTCAGGTATGATGTGTAATCCTTTTTTTTTTTTTTACTCATGGTCTTCCTACAATGGACAATCTGTATACTTTTTAACATAAGTGATATTTAGAAAAAGTAAAAAAAATTCTGACATGCAGTTTTACAACAGAAGTAATAATAACTGAAAGAATCTGGGTGATTTAAAAAAAAATAATAATAATAATTTCTGCATGAAAAGGTTAGAGATATAAAGCTTTCTGTTCTTGACCCTTTCCCCAACAGAGCATTGACTTTTTAAGGTTTGGATTAAATTCATTGAAGGGACCAGTCAAACCAGCTTGGAGCTCTGGGAGCTCAAAAGTTAATATTATAACTGTTGATTTGATAATTGCTGGTTGTTATTGCCACTGCTGTAATGGGGGAAAAAAGGGGTGGGGGGGTGGAATCACGCACACCCTGGGTATGCTTCGCAGACCCCTGTGGGTCCCTGGATCCCACTTTGATAATAGGTTGCTAAACTGATCATTTGATTTAATTTTAATTAATTAGTTTAAAAATCTTTCTCTGCCTTCATTTGTGTTTAGGATTTTGCTGATTTCACCTGTCAGAGAACTTTATGCTGGCAATGATGTTGAGATGTTGGGTGTGTAAACACAGAGGGTTGCCAATATTTTTTATTGCTCTTTTGTGCATGCGTAGGGGACAAAGTCCTAGTTCCACCCTGAATGCAATACTGGAGGCCCCCAAATTTCAACCCATTTAAAAGAAATGATTTAATGATAGAATTTAAATGGTATGGTCCAGAATTTGATCCAGAATATTTGTACTGTCAAATCTCTTATAGTATGTAAACCTTCTCTGTTATCTCTTTCTCTTATAATGTGCAACGGCTTCTCAAAACGTCGAGGGTGAAACTATTTCCGAGTGCCCCGGATCGCACATCAAAAATTCGAGCATAACCCACCTTTTCAAATATCATATTAATCATAGAAATATTCATTTATTGAGCTTTTAAAACTATTAGAGCATTTTAATCCTGCAAACATGCAAAATTTATCTAATTAATGAATGACAGTTCTTACTTTTTTTTTATCCATTTATGATTACATGTTGTGGAACAAGCCACTTCTATTTCTGCAGTGCATTGTGGGATTTCAGGTTTGGGCTACATGTTCTTCCTCAGATATGATGATAAAATTAAAACATCCTAATTAGCGCATAGACTATTATGGATGTTGAGGGTGTTTATCTTTGCCAAGATGTTCGGGTCCAAGAAGACAAGAACACACGCACCAAGAGAGGGAAACACACACTCTTTATTGTGTTTGATGTCCCTGTCTCTCAGCTGTTTGTCTGTCTCTTCCTCAATGTCTTGCCTCTACCTGGTATTAATAGCTCTTCATTGATATGTAATGACATAACCACCTGGCATACATTAGAGACGGAACTAACACATTCACACGCTCACACACACATGCTTTTTTGCTCAGACTCATAAATACTCCCGTTCACACAGTCAACCACCACCACCCCCACCACCCCCAAGCACACAATAAACACACACTTTCCCACGCAGCTAAACCGAGCCACATCCATATCGAGCATCCTGCTGACAGTTCCTCACCACTCATCTACCTTTTTGCCTTTACTGTCATTTATTTTAATCAGAGTTTGATGTGTGTAATGTGGGGCCCCTCTCGTGAAATTCACACCAACTTGGCCTCTCTAAATTTAGTGTGTGCAGTTGGATCAGTCATGATATTTTTAAACAAAGTCTGTGAGAATGCATATTAAAGGTGTTTGTCACATATCACTGTTGAGTTTGTGATTGATTGGTCAGGTGTTAATTTATATATCAATTTTATATAATAGCGGCCCTGAGGTGACAGAGGTGTTTTTGACCCCTTGCCTTTGTGACACAAGAGACACATTAAGCCTACGCCTTTCTGCTCTTTCATCTAAAGAAGGCGGTCAGACCAAACACAAATAATATTCACCCAGCAGAAATGCTAATTCACTGAAGGGGAAAGGACACGGTACTTGAAAGACACATTTGCTTCTGGTTGAGGTTCCTTTCGCTTTGCGTAACTTTATCTAAATAAACTTTGACTTGTAAATTCACAATCCTCTGTCTTAAAAAAAGAAGGCGGCATGGCCGTGTGCCCTCTTTTCAGTTTAAAAAAAATGGATAAGCTGCATATTTTTAAGTAGTGGTCACACTGGACATTTGCTTGACTGCGTAGCGCACATCTAAAAAATATTACTTGTCTCGTCCATCAACATGCATTAGGGTTTTGTGGTAAAGTTGGTGGTGAAGTTTTCCATAACATTTATGGAAGGGGTCTCCAGTCTCAGAGGTAAAGGTATAATGTATTACGTTTTCCAACACTGGAAAGTCTTCAGGATGGAGGGTGGTATGGTTTCTCAGTAGTATGACAAGCTGCATTTGACATGACAAGTTGAGTGAAAACAAGAACTAGCTTTTTTTTTTTCACTGTAACTATAAACGGATGAGTACCTTGTGTAAATAAATAAGGAAAAATCATAATGATGTGGTTTAAGAGGAATAAAACACTCAAGACCTGCTGTTATAGGAAAGTAATCAGTAACACTCCTTTGCATTAGGCTGCATTTTTTTGACCACTGAATTGCTGTTGGGGAAACGTCTGGTTATGGACAGTTCACAAGCCATAACATTGTTGTGTTTAAAGACCCCTGTAGTGCTGCTGTACATGTACTAGACACCACACACAAACCAATATAGAATTTAACTTGTATAATCAATATACAGTATATATCCAGTAAATAAATGTAAATAATTACAGTAAATGATATTAAACCTTCATGTAATATCACATACTCTGCTATATATTACATGCTGTTATTATTCAGATCCCTCCAATTAGCTGTGCTGCTGTAGAAACATTTATTCAGAAGTTGTGTGTGTGTGTGTGTGTGTGTGTGTGTGTGTGTGTGTGTGTGTGTGAATATGTATGCGTTAACAGGACTGTAGCGAGGTATCAGGGAACAGCTGTGTTTGTTTGCGCTGCTTGAGAGCGTGTGAGAATCACAGTCCTACTGCAGACGCTGTGTGTGTGTGTGTGTGTGTGTGTGTGTGTGTGTGTGCGTGTGTGTGTGTGTGTGTATACACTGTCTGTGAGTGGTGAGAATAGATACAGTACTGATGCAGAACTGTGTGTGGTTGTGTGTAACCTTGAGTTACAAGCGTTCCCACAGTACACAGACACACTGCTTACTTTGGGAAGTTGAAGAGTTGTTTATGAGCTCACTTGTCACTTCAGCACTAACCTCCAATTAAAAGACAGTGATAAAAAGTACACTGTGTTCTGTGTATATGTACATAAAAAAACAAAATGCATGTCTCAACTTGCTAGTCAACAAACATGCCTAATACAGTCTTATATAAAGTTTGGCTGTTTAATGGAAGCAACACTTAAGGTTTTTGGATTATTGTGATGTCTTGTTGCATAAACAAGCTCCAGTTAGTCCAGAATGCGACAGCTAGAGACCTTACAAGAAACAGAAACTTACCCATATCTTATCCACACTGCACTGGCTCCAGGTAAAATTTCACATGACTTATGAACCATGATTACTGAATAATTCTTGCCCCACATTATTTGAGTGAACATTTGGTCTGTTATGATCAGCCACACCTGCTTCAATCAGAAGGTGCAGGATCTTTATTAGTACCAAGACTAATTACGACTACAGCAGGTGGCAGAGCTTCTCTCTCTCTCTCTCTCTCTCTCTCTCTCTCTCTCTGTTTAAGTGTGTATGTATGACTGACAGACAGACAGACAGACAGACAGACAGAGAGAGAAGGCTCTGCTCCCTGCTGTAGTCATCATTATTCTTGGTACTAAAGAGTGCTGATGGGGTTCTCTGAGGTCAAGTTGGCCAAACTTGTATCATTTTCCCCAATGAGGTTTGTAGGCAGAGTGTGGGATTTTTTTTGTTGATTTGTGTATGCAGTATTCCTCTGGTTTTGTTTTAATGGAGTTGTGGTCTCAAGGGTTTAAAAAAATGTAAAAGATAAAATAGCTGAATTATAAATAAATATGCATATAAATGTATATAAAATGTGAATATATAAGTAGGTAGGTAACTCATTACTATTTCATTTAAGCCTTGTTTGTCTACTTTCAGGTAGAAGTCATAAATATCTGGTTAGTTTATTAGAGAGCTACATCATTTTTCCACAATAATTGTCCTTGTCATATGTAGTTATATTGCATTCATGTCCTGTGAGATAATTCTGGAGAAAAGACTTCTTAGAGTTTGTGGGAGACACTTCTGAGTGCAAGAGCTATTAAAACACGGACTATATACCCTTAAGTGGAAGTTGTTCTGCAAATGGTGTTCACCTTGTTGTCCAAAAGCATTACGTTGCTGTGTAACACAGCACAATGGAACCCGTGAAAGCAGCATTGAGAATCAAGTTATTGCCAGTCATGTTGGGGCCACAGGTAGGACCCAGTCCTAGCAGACTGTTCTGGAAAACCACAGCCAGCATTGTACTGACCTGGCACTGGTGAAGAAGTCCACAGTGTGGCATCTTGCTGTGCTCGTCAGTCATCGCCGAGGCTGGGCGTATGCAACCAGCAGGTTGTTTTGTCTGATGGGCTTCGATGAGAATAGACTCTGAGCCAGCTGTAGCTTCCCTCTGGAGATTTTCGGAAGAGGATTTTCACACGTTATAGTGAGCTCATTTATGATAATCACATTTATGATTATTACAGTGCTGTTCATCAGACCGTCTATATTGGTGTCTGTGTATGCATATGTGCTTTTGGCTGTGTGTGTGTGTGTGTGTGGCAGAGGATTTGAACAGGATTTAGTTTACTGTCTGCAGACAGGCAAGAAAAGTCAGGAGCTTTACCACACACACACACACACACACACACACACACACACTCTCTCTCTCTCTCTCTCTCTCTCTCTCTCTCTCTCTCCCCGGCTGGGGTAAGTCCACAAATGAGAGATTTCTGTAATGGTACTGTCTTTACATTTACATTCAAAAAATTTTTCAATATTTAAGCCAATCTAATAGGTAAGATCTGATCTGGTCATCTTATGACACACAAGATACAATACGTACAGTATAAACACAAATCTACAGTGCCTTGCCTAAGTATTCATCCCCCCCTTGAACTTCTAAACATTCTATAGTGTTACAGCCTGAAACTGAAATTGATTTAAATTATTATATTTTGTTTTTGTGCAGAAACCCAGCACTGCACATCACATTGCAACACCCATCTCCACAATGAAGCATGATGGTGGTAGTATCTGGCCGATTTACCACTGGCCTCTTTGGGTGATGCATACTTATTACACATTTTTTATCTGTAAATAATGATGACAAATAATCCCAAAACTAGTTTTAATATTTTAATATCAGTTATAAATATTGCATTTTAAGAAATCTGTGGAAAGATGGAATAGACATTTTATGAAAAAGAATTGCTATTTGAATTACTTATTGAGCTTCAACCCAACAGCAAAGTAAGCCACATATTGCACGTGTGTTTTATTTTCTTTTGACGCATGGTGTTGAAACAGCAACTGTTTACAGCTGTAACATATTTAACACTTACTGTCGTTTCATCGATCAGAACTTTAAGAGCCTACAGATGTGGCCTTTACTCAGCTGTTTAGCAGAGTCTTGTTTAGTTTTGGCAGTTTATAATATTAATAATATTTTCAATAACTATTTTTATGGGGTAACATCAAATATTGTGTGGAACCACTGAAGTCCTAACAAGTTTGGAGTGTACAGCATTTGCAAGTTTTTTTTTTTTTTTTGATCCAGAACAGCAGAAGTAGGCAACAGCTACCCTGAAGTAAATTTAAGGAGTCTTGACATTTGGTATATATGTGATTACAGACTTGGTAAACTTTGACTTTAAATGCAGAATGTGGGGAACATTGTTTTGTTTTGTTTTGTTTTGTTTGCATGATGGTGAGCTGGTAGGATTGAGTTTCCCTTACTTATAAATCTGCTGATAAACTAAAGAGACAAACTTCAGACAGCAAATATACTCTCATACATTTGGGATAAAGGCAAAACAATTTAATATTTTGGCTCCATTATTACATGTACAGTTCTACTAAATCTACTACTTTACTGTGTGAATTAATGTGTTTTTTTTATTCTGTACATACTGTATATCTATATTTGATGTGTTTAAGGATTTATTTGATTTGATCACTACCATTGCTCCATGGGCACCAACAGAGTTCTGCTTCACTGGTCTCTCTAGTGTGAGATTTCTGTGCTGAAAGCAAGTCACTGTGGTACATCAACTGCTGAAATAAACGACTGAAGAACAGAGCCACACAACTGCCATCACAGTTTTAACATCCTCTATTAACCCTCTATTAATTTAACATGTTGCTGACTCTCAGCACTACTGATGACTCCTTTAGACTGGAGCATGCATATGCACACAACATTCCATCAAAAGAAATCGTCTCTCTTTGTGATTTGCTCCTGTCTTCTTGTCCTTAACGTGAAGTCTTAACAAGTTGTGGCAGAAGCATAATACCTTGATCCTGCTCATTACACGGACTTGGAAGTCGCAATATTCTCTTTGTTTTGTATCAAAATGTGACTGGAGATCACCTACTAGGATTAGACGGGACAAGGCCAAAAGAACACCAAATTATTCATTCGTTCATCTTCAGTAACTGTGCTGTTCTGATCAGGGTTAATGGGAATCCAGAACATACCCCAGTATCAGCACCAGTCGTACAAGTTGGTTACTAACCCAATCTATAATACTTTTATGCAGCTAGTATAGCTTGTTATAAAAAAAAGTAACATTAACCATTTATAAATTTATTAACATCCAATTTTTTTACTAAACTTATAAACACGAGTAAAAATGTTCATTTTATTTAGTTGTCTACTTTCTTCAATGAAATTGAGCTAGCTAGTTAGCAGCTTAGCTGCTTTTTACATGACATGGCCGACACTACTCATTTTGCCGACCTGATTTTGGAGGTCTTTTGATGCTCTTGTTTATGACGAGAGACTAAGAATTAAACAGGAAGTAATGCCAGCAGATGAAATAAAACACCCAGATAACAGCCACCCATGCTTCCCCTATTTTAAATACCATCAGCCACCTCTGGTATAAACATAGGAGCTTCATGAATTTGAATTTGTGACCAACTGACAATAGGGCAAGTAATTTTGTGTTGTGCCACGTTACACATTACACAGATAATTGCTAGTATGTTCGAAACGTACCCATAGCTTCCTTTTGATGAACGCAAAAGAAATACAGTTATGCATGAACTTGTCTCCTCAGTTTTGATTCCAGATCCTACCTTTCATAAAAACACAGATAGTGGTGGTGAGTCATATCACAGCCGGGGTTGTTGGCAGCGTACAGTCCGTTAGGCCAGGGACAGTATTGTCTACTGTGAACAGTTGATTTAAATCATGCAGACTTCCTGAAGAAGCCACTGCTGTATGCTGCATCATACAGCAGCAAAATTGTTCTGCCCAGGGACAGTTGCATATCAGTTTAGTATGAGACTGCTGCCTGTGTTGAAATAGTTTGATTAGCGAGCCAGTAGATTGGCCCAGAAGACCAGTTGCATCAGCGTTAGTTGCCAGGGACAGTTCTGTTGTTCGAGTCACAAACCGGTCCCAGTCGACACAACCACCTCAGTCAAACCGGTCCCAGTCGACACAACCACCTCAGTCAAACGCCAGGGTCAGCTGTGTTGGTGGAGTCAGTTTGGCCAGGCACTGTTCTGTTGTTCGAGTCAGTTTGGCCAGGGACAGTTCTGTGGGTCAGGTCAGTTTGGCAAGGGACACTTTTGTTGATCGAGTCTTGTTTGGCTGGGTTAACAGTTTAGTCAGGGCACAAACTGAAGGTGCTTTGCATCAGTGAATTCAGTTGTTCAGGCAGTGCTTGGCCAAGGACAGTTGTGTCCAGGCAGTCACTGTCATGTTAGTAGGGTTAATTTGTCAAGGCATAGTTGTGACCATGGAGTCAGTTCGGCCAGAACTGGGTCAGGAATACTTGTACTGGTAGTGTCAGAAGTCAGCGGAACCTTGGAGCCAGTGAACCTCATTATACAATTTATATTCATGATAAAAAAAAAGTTTGTAAGCTAATTAAAATACAAATCACAAATTAAAAGGGATAATGCAACCCTGTTTTAAACATTTTAAAAACATACATCTTTAAAGTAGAATTTTTAAAATCATCTGTTTGGGTGTAGAAGAAAGTTAACAGTATGACTTTTTGACATTCCCTTTTCATGGTATACC
>CM074969.1:15009103-15021508 GCA_037577455.1 Pangasius macronema
AGATAGGGATAGGTAGAGAGTGATGATTCGCTGTGGCGACCCCTGAAGGGAAAAGCCAAAAGAAGAAGAAGAAGAAGAAGAAGAAAAAAAGTTTGTAAACGAATTAAAATACAAATCACAAATTAAAAGGGATAATGCAACCCTGTTGTAAACATTTTAAAAACCATACATCTTTAAAGTAGATTTTTAAAATCATCTGTTTGGGTGTAGAAGAAAGTTAACAGTATGACTTTTTGACATTCCCTTTTCATGGTATACCATGACCCATTTACCATCCTACCCCAAGGCCATGATTTGGTCCAGGCATATATTCTTCTCAGTTAAATTTTGGATACCTAGGCAGTTAATACAATGTCTTATCATTGATATGTAGTTTTCATTTGCTTGTGCTAAATATGTTTGTTATGCTGTTGCATCCAATCGACAATTAGAGACAAATAAATGACAGTCAGTAAGCATATGATATGCAACCATTTATTTCAATCTTTAAAGTGCACCCTAAATGCATTAATACTTCGGTCCATATTAAAGATAACACACAAGCATAAGCACAAATGTAGATGGGATAATTTTTTACAATATAGTTAACATAATCAGAACGTACTTTATTCTCTTCATGGCATGTTTTGAGCTTATAAATTTTTTGTTCTGACCTGCCATGTCTAATTTATTATTGGCATATTAGGAGACTATGAGAGTAGGGAGATAGGACATTTCAGAGCATTAAGTGGACCAGTGAACTGAAGTATTCAGTACAAAATGCTAAAGTAAGTCATACTCTCAGTAAGCAACATTGGCAATGGAGTGTCTGTGGACACTATGCCACTAAGTTTACTAGTGTTTTTCCATTTGTTTCCAATGTGTCTTGATTATGTCTTTGGCTTATTTAAACTCATTAAGCTCATTAAACCACTAATCAAAGGATGAACAAGGTGCGCCTGGCTTGTGAATATCTGTCCATAAGGTGACCAGCTGAACAGGAGTGTATATAATCACAGCAATGAGATCAGAATAGTAGCACCGGTTGTACAGTTCAGGTGGGGTGAACACAAACCGTGCAGGGTTTGGAGGGTCTATGGGAGCAATATGGAGCCGTTCAAGGCATAAGCCAATATACAGATCATCTCTTAAAATAGGCTTAATCTCCCTTGATGCCTTCAGAATCTTTGCTGGCAGGTCCATAGACATTATGTAGCACTTTCCCAAAGGGTATGGCGGATATAACGACTTGGAAAACACCTCGGGCGGCACGTAAAACCTGCTTGATGGGTTTCTTATTACCGTACTGTTGTGCTGCACCTGGCCAGTGAGGTAGTTCCTCTGAGGGGTGTCGGGGCTAAGCAGCATACTTATCAGAGCTCTAACCTTAAACAGAATGTTACTGTCCACTTTCGCAGCATAATGCGCCTGGGGACAGCGATCTCTCAGCCATTCTAGCATCACCATTGTTTTGATAGTCATGTTCTTGCTGGAGTCTATGAAGTTGCTCTGAAGCAGATCCCTGTGCCGCAGGTTCTCCTGGTGTATACGGGCCTGTTGTATTTCTGCATTTCTCCCACTCGGTAAGCCCAGTAGGAACAGAACCACGACATGTTTTTCTTGGACCACTTTCTCATGCCCCCATGTATTCCTTACAGCGTTTCGTTCCATCACATCGTTAGGGGCCACTGGAGTGATGATCACCAGAAAAGGGTTGTGTTGGCACTTTTCTGGCTGGTCCAGGATGAAGTCGTATTTATAGGGATAAGCCACATTGTATGAATCTGGATCTAGATGCTTTCCTTTCTTAGACTCTTGCGTATCACATTGCTGAGTCCCGAAGATGAGGTAAAGTAGTAAAGTGATGGCAGCCATCAAAATAGTAAAAGCACATGGGGCACTGGACATTGGCTTGACTGTGAAGTACCACCACTTCTGGTTACTGTAAGTGAGGCAGAGATGTGATATGTTATCATGGCTTGATAGTTTTTGTCTGGTGACAAACACAAAATCAACAAGCTAGCTAGACTTGTGCAATTCTTCTTGACCATTATTATTAGATAACGTTTTGTACATCACTTTACGATGGAGAGTCAGTTGACTGTATCTGTAGACATACTGATTATTGTTCATATTGTTATTCGTTATCTTTTTATATAATTTCTATAATTTTTTTTTAAACATTGCTTTGGGAGTGTTCAGTGTTCAAAGATAAAATAATCAGCACAGTAAATGTGTAGAACAAAGCTGAACGTAACAAAGATTTTCTTTCCCTTCTAATAGGACAGGTTGTAAGCTCGTGACATCATTTGTGTGGTCGAATGGAGTAGAAAAAGAAGGAAGCACGTCCCAGGACAGGTTAACGTTGTTAAAAACCTAGCACCTGTTACAACACCTGTCCTTGCTTCGCTGCAAAACAGCCTTGATCCTTGTCAGCCCGGGACGTTTATTTTTCTTCAACTTAGCTGCACTGCTTATTCACAGGGTTTCCTTGCATGCATTGACAAGGTAAACCAGATTTGTGAATACGTATGTAAATATGTGCACGCTCCCTTACTCTCACGTCACTGACACACCTGCATTTCAGCAGTGTTTTAAATGCCTCATTAGCTGCATATCACCCAGAGGGAGATGTATGACAATGGCAAAAATGTCCTCTCCCCAATGTTCAGAGCAAAGAAAGCACACTGGCAAAAGTATTAAAATCGACCACTACGAAATGCTAATTTAATAGTAAACAGCTGTCAATTTAAAGAACCGCACAAGACCACTTCTGGCACAAACCTTCAGTTTCTTGAGTGTGACGTGCTGCCTTTGTGAGAGTTGTGAGATATTCTGGGTATATCTGAAGAGTTATCAGTTTTGACGAGCTGATTCCGAGTTGTGTTAATAAACTTTTGAAAATGGTTATTGAATAAGGTGCGGTATTAATAAACCTTATTGTAGTATAAATTGATTGTAGTAATTTGGTCGGTGTACCTGTGGAAGGTGCAGTGGCTGTGGGTCCGGCAATAATCGTCATCAGATAGGCTTGTTCAGTTACATAAATAAATAAATAAATCAAAGTTAATTTTATATAAATCTACTACACAGAAATGGACTGGTGTTCCTTCCATGCCGTACTTTCATATCATGCTGAAATGTACTGCTTTTTTTTTTTTTTTTTTCCCAATATTTGGGTGGTGAAGCTAGTAGACTAATTAAAAAAAGAGTATGCGGGTCACTGTAGCATGGTTGTTGGTACAAGATCGGCTGGTTTGAGTAACCTCCTGGGTGTGGTGGTTGCAGGCTGAAACACCTCGTTGAGGAGAGAGATCAGAGGAGACTGACCAGACTGGTCTGAGCTGACAGGAAGTCTATAGTAACTCGGATGACCAGATGCTTTTCTGATCACCGCAGTTGTAAAGAGTGATTATTTGAGTTATTATATCCTTCCTGGCAGCTCAAACCTACAGTATCTGGCCATTTTCCTCTGATCTCTCTTTTCAGTAAGGTGTTTCCATTAACAGAACTGTCACTCACAATGTTTTTTTGCCCTTCGCATCATTCTGTGTAAACTCTAGAGACTGTACACACACTTTTAGGGTCCTCTAGTCGACAAAGACATTATGAGCATAGTCGGGTAAAACAAGGTTGTAGGTACGGTGAGTTAAAGTCCCAGACACCAAACTTTTTCTTCATTCTGAACATTACCTGATTCTCTTGACCTGTATCTGCATGACTGTTTGCATTGTTACCACACACATTGCTTATTAGAGAAGTGCATGAATGTGCAGGTGTACAGGTTCCTAATAAAGTGGATGGCGACATGTGACAAGTCAGCGTTGCTGAGATATGCCCTTACTTCCTGTTTGGAGGTTATAGATGAACCACTACTGATTATAAATCAGAGTAACAGGTTTTGTTTGTTTGTTAGTTTGTTTGTTTGTTTTCAGAACAGTCTGATGATTGGAGAAAATTCATAGGAGAAGCAGCAAAAAACAGTGTTTGTTCAACTTCCTGGCAAGTCACAAATTTTTTATATCATGAACTCCTGGCATGTTTCAGGAAGTCAAGCGAAAGGAGAGTCATGATTGTATGTTGCATGGTTCAAAACTTATAAGAAGTTTTACTGATTTGTGATTTTTTTTTTTGAGTCCCTCAGCATGAGGTCCTTCTGTCAGCTGCAAAGTTTGTTCAGAAAATATTACAACGTTGCTGAGACGTACCCTCACTTCCTGTTTGCCGAGAAGTCGCAGTCTAAACAACGTACTTACACATTTTCATTATTACTTATTACTTGTGATGTTTTGATAGATAAATTACAATTAATAATTCAATAAACTGAATACTTGGATAAGTAAACAATTCATTAATTTATCTGAACGGAATTGAATGGAATTAACTAAGTTACTTGCGACTTAAACGTGTTTTAAGTATATTCTGATTCAGAGTTAAATCTATTAGCTTAAGATTACAGAAATGTATTGAAGGCTGTAGTATTTGCACATTAGTGATCTGAATCATACTGGAGGAACCTGTCCAGCAAGCCTGCTGCAGTAATTGCTAGAGGAACACGCCTTAAATCCCTAAATAACCCTAATGTAATAATGAGCAAATAAAAAATTATGTTACTGTTAGCAAATTAACTTTGTAGCTGGGTAGAAAATCCCAGGAGATCAGCTGTTTCTGTAATACTCATATCAGCCCATCTTGTTCCAACATTCATGCCACGGTTAAAGTCCCAGACACCACACTTTTTCTTCATTCTGAACATTACCCGTTTCTCTTGACCTGTATCTGCATTGTTTGCATTGTTACCACACATATTGCTTATTAGAGAAGTGCAGGAATGTGCAGGTGTGCAGGTTCCTAATGAAGTGGATGGCGACATGCAACAACATGTGACAAGTCAGCGTTGCTGAGATATGCCCTTACTTCCTGTTTGGAGGTTATAGAAGAACCACCACTGATTATAAATCAGAGTAACAGGTTTTTTTTGTTTGTTTGTTTTCAGAATGGTCTGATGATTGGAGAAAATTCATAGGAGAAGCAGCAAAAAACAGTGTTGTTCAACAATAATGAGCAAATAATAAAATTATGTTACTGTTAGCAAATTAGCTTTGTTACTAGCTAGACTGGGTAGATGGGATTTTAACAAATTCAGTTTGCCTAATCTGAAAGCAGCAATTCATTTCTTTGTGTATGACAAACAAGCCTAGTTATTATTGCTTATCAGCACACCTTGCAAACCCTTCAGGGCAGGGAGGGCCTCAACACTGAGGTTACTTCACAAAACGATCGTTGAACCGCTTGGAACACAGTCAGTCAATTACTCCAATAAGGTTTTATTGTTAGATTTAGCAGTCGGGTCCATAAGTATTTGGACAGCAACACAAGTTTTGTAATTTTGCCTCTCTACACCACCACAGTATATTTGAAATGATGCAATCAAGACGTGATTGAAGTGTAGACCTTAGGCTTTAATTCAAGAGGTTTTGAAAAAAAAAAAACAGACCTATGTCTCCATATCGTCCTCAGTCCGGTATATTGTCCTACACCGGTTTAGTTGTCAAACCATGCATGTAAAATTTTTTCTAGGAATGCACTGGTGAGCTCAGCAACACCAAAAGGCCTGGAAGACCACAGAACTATAGTGGATGATCGCAGAATTCTTTCCTTGTTAAAGAGAAACCCCTTCACATCATCTGGCCAAGTCAAGAACACCACTGGTAAGACTCAAGAACAGAAATTAGAAATTAGAATTTATTAGGAAACATCTTTAAAAAAAAAAAAAAAAAAAAAAGCCTGAAACAAGATTGTTTGGACAGATGAAACCCAGATTAACTTGTACCAGAATGATGAGAAGAAAGCATATCAGATCATCTGTCAGATATGGTGGAGGCAGTGTTATGACATGTAGCAGGATGACTTCTGAAGTGTACACTTTCTGCTCAGATTCAAATGCTGCAAAACTGATAGGACAACCCGACTGAGCTGCTTTTCACTTACTGAAGGCAGAAAGTAGGCAGCAACTGAAGGTGGCTGCAGTAAAGGCCTGGCAAAGCATGTCAAGGGAGGAAACTTAGCATTTGGAGATGTCCATGGATTCGAGACTTCAGGTAGTCATCGACTGCAAATGTTTTACATCCACGTATTAAAAATAATCCTTATATTTATAATTATATTAGTTTGACCAGGTACCTTTGAGCCTGTGAAAATGGAGGGACTTTGTTAAAAGTTGGCTGTAATTCCTAAACAGTTAATAAAATATTTTTATTAAACCCCTTGAATTAAAGATGAAAATCTACACTTCAATCACATCTTGATTGCTTAATTTCTAATCCATTGTGATGGTGTGCAGAGGCAAAACATCAAAAAAAATGTGTCACTGTCTGAATACTTATGGACCTGCCTGTATATAAATATATGCAAACTGTATTATTGGCTTTTTTTTTTTTTTTTTTTTTTTTCAAGTTCACTCTCAGCAGTTGCTCAGTAGTTCCTTAGACATTAATTAGACATTAAAAGTCTAATAGCATTTGTGTACAGATGTGTCAGAGATTAGTGACATTTCCAGAGAATTAATGCAAAAATTAACAGTAAAATTCATTCCAATTGTAATCAAACTGCTCGCTAGCTCTTATCCAGGGCAGTATTTTGAGAAACATTGTGCAAAAAGACATTCCATATTGGCGGAGGAGGTCCTGAAATGCTGCTCGACACTGCAGAGACTGTGCAAAGCATTAATTATTTGTTTAGGGAAATTCGGGTGAGCGCTAAATGCCCCTATTAAGATTCATGCTTGGCCTTCAGTGTCAAAACAATGTAGAGCTACCAGGTTCTAAGATTTCCGTCTACACTCTTTGTTCTTAAAGCAAGAGGTCTGATAAAATATCTTGCAGAATACTGAAAACATAGTGCCACAGCCAGAAATAAGTGTAGTTATCCGATTTCTTCTACTGTATTCAGCTAAACCCACTTGCCCTACTTGTATTGCCTTATCAAAGAAGCTTTTTTCTTGTACAAGTAAACTGAAAGTTATTTATTTATAATTTTACAATAAAAGAAAAACTTCTGAAAACATCTGACATTAGCAGTTTGAGAAGATTACAGAGCTTATTTGAGTTGTTCCTTTAAATCAGACACAGTCACAGAAGAAGAAGAAAACAAACTTTATTTAAATGAAGCCATTTTGAGAATCTGCTGTGAATTGAGCAACGTGAGCATGAACAGGTTTACCTGACATTAGACACATTCTCACCTGTAGAATGTTTGCAGTGTGAAATGACTGTGTAGATATACTGTAATTATTTAAAGCATCAGCGTGGTAATTATCTATTACACAGTTAACCAATATTAGCTAAGGAGTTTAGCTAGCTAGTTAACCACTGACAGTTCTGTTTCAAATTTGAAATTGTTTGTTTAAATAAAATTATAAATTGCGAGACACAATAAAAACGATGTTAGTTTAGCACCGGGAATAATGTCCTAATCTAAAGGAGTACGACTCGCCTCTTTGCAGGCTGGGCCTGGTTTATGAAGATCTATCCAGAAGGAGATCAGCTGAGCAGGACTGTCCGTTATCACAGCAATGAGGTCAGAGTAATAGCAGCGGTTGTAGACCAGAGGTGGCTTGACAACGAACTGTGCCATGTTTGGAGGGTTCGTGGGAACGATACCAAGTTGTTCAAGGCACAATCCGATATACGCGTCCTCGATGAAAATGGGTTTAATTTTTCTTGACGCGTGCAGAATCTTTGCCGGAAGGTCCATGGAAATGATGTAGCACATTCCTAAAGGGTATGGCGGATACACCGGGTTGGGATACACCTCATGAGGGATGTAAAACTTGCTGGATGGATCTCTGATTACTACATTCTCGTACCACACCAGTCCAGTAATGTAGTTTTTATGATATTGAGTGGGGTGCAGCAGCATTTGTGTCAAGGCGCCAATGTTTAGCAACATGTCAGCGTCCACTTTTGCGGCATAATACACTTGGGGACAGTGATCTTGCAGCCATTCTAGCATCACCATAGTTTTAATTGTCAGGTTCCTGTAGGAGTCTATGAAGTCACTCTGAAGCAAATCCCGATGCTGCAGGTTCTCCTGGTGTATGCGGAGCTGTTGCATTTCAGGGTCACTCCCACTCGGCAAACCCAGCAGGAACAGAACCAGAACATCTCCATCCTGGACCAAGCTGTCATTTCCCCATGTCCTTCTTATGGCATTACGTGCTTCCACATCATGAGGTGCCACCGGAACAATGATCACTATATACGGGTTGTGTTGCTCGCACACCTCTGGCTGGTCCAGGATGAAGCGGTATTTATGCGGGTAAGCTACGTAGAATGATTCCAGATCCACAGATGGAACATTTTTCTGTCCCTCGAGATAAGTGCCAAAGAAGTGGTATATGCAAATGGTTCCGAGCACCAACAGAAATCCAAAACACCAAACACCATACTGGAGCCAAACATGCCTCCGAGTCACTTTCTGCTGCTTTGCCACCCTAGAGAAAGAGAAAAANAAAAAAACAGAATGATCCATTCTCCTTTAAATTTTTTTTAACCCATATTGTCAAGCAGCAGAAGACAGGTTTGCTGAGCTATTTTCACTTGTGCTGTGTTAACCATAAATACAGAAGTATGCATCTGTTCATTCATGCGAATACACTGGTCGATAGTCCCAAGGTGCACCAGCATGCACAGGGAGTTTAAAGTTGATGTAAAAATATTTTACATGGAGACAAATGCTCTAGCTTTAAATGTAGTAATGGAAGCTAACCTGAACAAACCTGTCTTAGGTTTCACAAGGCAAGAATGGAAATGGCGTACACAAATGGCTGTAAAGAAAAAAAAGAGACTCTGGGAATATTTCTTAGGAGTTCCCTATGTGAACATTTGACCCAAATATGACTTAATGTGCATATTTCTAGATGTTCCATATGGTACATGGATATCCTGAAAGAGCTAACTCCACACTGCCTGACTTACCTCATGAGTCCTGGTGTTGGGATACACCTAAAGCCGACGCTATGGTACAATCATGCTTCCAGGTCTGCAGTCATCCATGCATTCATTTGCTAATAGAACAGGTAGACCCTCATCTTGTAAAGGCATATCCAAACCTGTATCAAGTTATGATGGGACGCTTCCTAGTCACGAAGAATTGCATTGAGCACCTCTTTGCTCTGGACAAATGAAAACAAATGAGAGGACGAACAAGTATTTGCAGGTAGATGGTGCCGAACTAGCTCCACCTTGGTCATAGCATATTTTTCCTCTGACGCTCCCTCTCCTCTGGTTGTCTTGGGTTTCTTTCTGTAAAACACGCCCTCTTTTATGATGCAGATGGGTTAAGTGTGCAGGCTCTCTTTTCTCCCATGTGTGTGTCTGGGCAGGTATTTATACCTTTGTGGAGATACACAAATGCCTATATAAAGGCAGGAAAACAGGACTTGAATACAGAAAATTCAATAAAAAGAAAAAGACTAAAAAAAAAATCCAATACGTTTATTTGAAAAACTAAAGACTAAACATTTGTTTTTGGGTGCTGAGATTAGATTAGGGTCGAAGGTGTGAGTGACCTTAGTTAAAATTACTGTGCTACAAAACAAAGTACAAAACACACTGACTTGAATAAGAATAAAAATACAGAACAAGAAAATTACTCAAATAAGAGTAAATATGTTGTCTTCTGAATTAATGTACAAATCACTATTTTGCATGTCTAAAATTAACACAACTAATCTGAAAATGTTCTGTCTGAGGAGCGTGTTTTCGAATTAGCTAGCTCATGTTATTTCATACATGTTCCTAGCTACAAAGTTAACTATCTAGCAAGGATGCCCCTTACATGTCTTAAGTTTAAGACAAAGTTTTCATACTATAAAACATCAAAAATTCTAGCTAGCCAATCTAGCTAACTGGGCTTGCTAATGGCTTAATGTACATGTTTCTACAGGTTGGATGTTGAGCTGTGAAATACTGGAATCTTCATGGGTTTTGACTGGGATAATTTAAATTTATTAAAAAAAAAACCTCCAAAGAACTGTGATTTAATTATGTTTAAAAAATACCTTAAGACATGTCTATTTGCAAAATGTTATACAGGAGACACCTAAAAAATTGCACTGTTTTTCATACAAGTTAGACTAGTAAAATACAAACCCAGTGGAAAAGCCAATTCACCGAAGGGGAAAGGACGTAGAATGTGAGTTGGATGAACATTAGCTACCTGGCTAGGGTGCAATCTTAGTCTCTTTTTAAATCAGCAGAACGTAATAGTTATTCTAAAATTGTATAGTTTTGGCCATGATTAAATAGTGAATATTGCTATTATATTTTAATTTAAACAACTTTTTTTTATGCTAAGCAGTGTGACCTATGAGCTGAAGAGGTGAAAATATTTGCTAATCGTGATGTCACATGATGAAGTTTGCTATTTAAGCTCCCCGCTTGTTGACGGAACGACCCCCATCATGCCGGGCAAAGATTTTTTAGTGTTCATTATCTTTCAAATATATTTAAAATTTTTTCATTTGTTTATTATTAAACAAATCAGTTCAATAATAATTAAAAATACCAATAGGCTATCAGTTCCCCTGCAGCAATAGAAACACTCGTCCGGATTATTAAGTGAAATAAAGGCACGCTATGGTGTAGTATTTCCTTGTGTGTCTTTTGAGCTGTTTTCAAAAGGCCAGCGCTCTCAGGAGACATTATTTGTATAGGGTCCACTCCCATTAAAGACACTTTTCCCCACCTCACATTCAAACTCGCTTTGTTTTCTAAAGCAAACTTGTGAATGTAAAGAGAAAGCCTCGGCAGGATGTAAGCACGTCACGTTATCCCTGCTGTCCTATTGCACTGTCATATCCTGTTCTTTAATATATTTATCTGGTTACTTTGTATGAAACTGGCTTAATTTGGATATGGACAAAACAAACATCATTACCAATGATCATATTTATGGCTGATATTGTGGCAGACCGCGGGTGTGACACGTCTGAACATGATTCCGTAGTGTACAGAAAATGAGTGTATAGTTCAATACATTATGTAAGAAATAAAACATGCAGGTATAGGAAAATAATGAACGATCATACCATACTTTTTATCAGTTTATATAATTACATTTATTGTCGAACATCCATGAAACACAGTACAGTACTATAAACAGTCATTCTTGCTCTTTCTCTTAGTTAGTAAGAGAGAGAGGGGGGAAAAACAGCTTTATACTTCACTGTTACAAAGCAGTGACACTGGAGACTCCTTCCATAAATGTTACACATCTCATTACACATAATCTGTTTATTATTAATTTAAGATCAGGAGGAGTGGGACATATATAAATATATCATGGTTAAGTCGTCCATAAAAATTTAAGCAAAGTGATTATAAGTAGCTAGAAAGAGAGCAAGCTACATGTAACAATGGAAAGAAGTAGCTAGATAGAAAGCTAGCTACATGGACCAATATTGCTAGCTTAACTACCTTTTTATTAACATGGCATTAACTAAGCTATTTTCCAAATAAAATACATTTCCAGTAATTAGCTCCTTTTTATTTCACCAAGTCGCTGTGTAGCATGACGAAACGATCTCGATATTTCCAGAAATGAACTGATTGAAAAGCTGTGGAGTGAGCCCTCTCTGTATCTGCTGCTTTTTTGTTTATGATGGTTGTTTCATATAGCTCAGTAATGCTAATACCTCACACTGCAAGTGGTTTAAAAGCAGAAAAGCAGCAACGAGTTTGACAACATAGCTTCAGTATTGTTGCTTTTTCTTAGTAGCTTGTAGTCTAGCTGGGTTGTTCATCAAAGGGTAATGGGTATAGTGTAGCCATTTTAAACCGTGAGTAGCTTGTATCTTGACAAGTTGTGACACTGGTGATTATCTTAAAATACTTTCCCTGAAGGGCTGCATGTGAAGACTTGTTTCAGTCTGCATCTGTGAGAGGAATCTTGACTGAGTCTGATGTGTGAACAACAACTGCTTCACTCTTACTACAATCATACTTTAACTCGATTTAATTCCTTGTTCAATGATTTGAAAGGAAATTAGCTTGAAAATAGACCAAGCAGCACTGTTCCAACAGCCGATTTCTGGATTTCAGAAAGCTTTTAAATTTTTACAGCAGATACATGAAGGAGTGAATTTTCACTTTTTTTCTCCCCAGCTGTGTCTGATAGCTTGTGTTGGTCCCCTCCCCTGGCTAGTTAGTACATTGCTACACTGTCCATGCATTAGCTACGAGCTGCTCTTGTTGCTCAGTACAGCACTCATTTCTCAGACTTGTCCTCTCAGACGAAGCGATGTGTCCAGATGTCCAGAAATATACGCTGCGAAAGTGCAGTCATGAGGCTTACTTTGACACCCTCACTCTTGCTCCACAGATCCAGAGCTTAGGGCTTCGTTTCAAACACGTCCTTGGCCAC
>CM074969.1:15047170-15060082 GCA_037577455.1 Pangasius macronema
TTTTTGTGGAGCCTCTTAAAATAAAGCTGAAAGTCTACACTTCCATCACACCTTGATTGTTTTATTTCAAATCCATTGTGGTGGTGTATAAAGGCAAAATCACAAAAAACTCTGTCATTGTCCAAATACTTCCGGACCTGACTGTATATTGTGTGTGTGTGTGTGTGTGTGTGTGTGTGTACTAACCCGTGTCAGAGCTGCGTGTCGGGCGTGGTATCCTGGTTCGGGTGAATCGGAGAGGGGCGCAGATGGATGTTCTGTGTGTTCTGTCCCGGCTCGAGGAGACCTTCAGGTCCAGCGGCTCGTCTAAGGAGACCATGGCGTGCCTGTGGAATAAAAAACAAAGAAAGTAAGAGAAAATTCTAAATGTTTCTATAAGAAAGTCACACACACACACACACACGTATGCAAAACGTCCCTCCTTCACTGAAAGCCTGCACGCACACAGCTGGAAAAAGACGTACTAAATTTACTTCAGGCGACTGTAAGTGATTTACATTTCTTTCTGCTAGACAAGTACCAGCTACACATACACACACACACACACACACACACGCACAATTACATCCTCCATCACGCATGCTGACGAGGTACAGTTGTCTCGGCATCTGGCCTATATCCACAGGCAGCACCCGTGTGTGTGTGTGTGTGTGTGTGTGTGTGTGTGTGTGTGTGTGTGTGTGTGTGTGTGTGTGTAAAACAGGTCACTACGTGCACTATCCTCACCACACTATCATACAGTTTTGCTTTGCAATGTTTTATACTGTTTTGCTTCCACTCAGTGGCATTGCTAGAAGATTTCATTCCCAACGGTATCACATGACTCAATCATTAAGCAACACACACACACACACACACACACACACACATCACTGAGGCTTTCTCCCTCTCCAAGGAAACTCCCCTCAGTTTAGGAACGCAGACATTCACAGTCTTGCTGGCCACTCCCTGGAAACACATACTCTCACTCCTCTCACATTTTCTCTCCACTTTCTTTCTTTTCTATACCCACCAGAAGCACACACACACACACACACACACACACACACACACACACACACACACAGTCTCTCTCCTCCCTGCACTTTTCTTCTCCTCCCTTGTCATTCCTCTGTGTTTTCGCCAGTTACTTTTCCCCTCCTTTACTTTCCTACACTTTCCCCCTCCCTGCTTTCCTACATGCCAGTGCTCTCTCTCTCTCTCTCACACACACACACACACACACACACACACACACACACACACGACCTGAAGTAACTGATCCTTTAGTGCTCACTGTTCCCTCAGAGTCTCAATCCTAAACAAAATACAACTTTGACTACTGATGAAAATGAAATATAATATTAAAATGGTGCAATATGATAGTAAACATGAAAAATATTTGTTTATAAGCGCACTTTACTCTGCAAGTGAGTTGAGCACGCAGCTCTCTGTAATTTCTTTAAACCAGATTGTGAAAAGCAGCATGCTTAGGAGAAGTATCATGGGTTTTTTTTAAACCCTGTAGCCTGTCACTCCTTCTCTTATCTCCTCCATGCTGCCCTTCTCTTTCTCTCTTCATCACTCCTCTCCTACACTATCCCTCTACATCTCTTGTTTCACTATACAGGCCATCATTCTCTCCCTTGCTCCATCTTTCCCTACTGTAAGCTATGACTCTTTACCCTCCTCTACACCACTCTTCTCTCTCTCCCTCATCCCTCTCTTTTGCATCTTCCTTCCTTCCCTCCTCTAGTTCACTTCTTGCACCAGTTTCCCCACCTTTGTGAAATCATTCCTCTGTTCAATTTTCTCTTTTTTTTCCTTCACCCTCTGCCTTTTCTGTCCTCGACTCAACCTCTCTTTCCATTTCTCCATGCTTCATGCTATCTTTTCTTTAAGCCACCCATTCACTCTGGATGCTTCTAGTATCGTTCCTCGTCTTTTTCACCCCCTGGCTCTGACTCTCTGCCTCTACATTTTTTTTTTGTACTTTTTTTCTAGAATGATTTTACTTTTCGATTCCCTTTCTCTCTCACACACTGCTGCGTTTTTGTAAATGTTTATCTTTTCTACTTGCGATGTCTCATATTTAACATTCTCCTGTTTTCTCCCTCCCTCCCTCTGTCTCTTTTACCGGCAGTGACTCCTTCCTTCCAAAGCTCTGATGCACTGCCCATATTCAGTCCACACACACATGGTCTGTAAGCCACATGCAATCCAAGTGTCTCCTATTATAAAGGAGTGGCTCGCTCACGCAAATATCCACACACACACACACACACACACACACACACACACTTATGCATAACAGGATGAGGTCTGAGCACAAAGCAGAGCTGACTAATGAGCCGCTGATGAGGGAGACACGACAGCTTCCAAAAAAGAGATGAAAATTCACCCCTCCTTCCTTCGTTTTCGCTTGTGGTTTTAATTTTCAGTCCAAACTCAGATGTTTCTGTGGAAGGACCAGACATTCTTCCAGTCTAAGTGGTGGTGAGCTTTATGAAAGCATGATCTAGCCTAAATACTGCAATCAGTTACATCGCATACAGTTTTCTGAACATATCACAGACATTGTTAGTACACTGACTTCAGTATATTGGAGTTGAAGTTAAATAATGAATATGCGCTCAAAGTGCTGCTCAGCAGTTCCATGGCAAGGTGTGTGCGATTCCCTCATTGTTTCACTTACAAGTAAGCAGATAAAAGGTCTAGAGGTGATTCCAAGTGTGGCATTTGCATTTGGAATCTGTGAACTCTCAATATGAAGTCCAAAGAGCTGTCACAGCCAGTGAAGCAAGCCATCATTAGGCTGAAAAATCAAAACAAACCCATCATGGAGATCGTAAAAACATTAGGTGTAGCCAACACGCTGGTGAGCTCAGGAACACCAAAAGGCCTGGAAGACCATGGAAAACAACTGTCGTGGATGACGACAATTCTTTGCCTGGTGAAGAAAAACCCCTTGCCTGATCAAGAACACCTTCCAGGAGGTAGGCGTATCTGTGACAAAGTCAACAGTCAAGAGACGACTTCACCAGAGGGTTTACCACAAGATAAATAAACCATTTGTATGCAGCCTCAAAAATAGGAAGACCAGATTAGAGTTTGCCAAAAATATCTATTAAAAAAAATAAAATGAAAATTTAAAAAAAGCCTGTATCCTTCTGGAACAACATTCTATGGACAGATATTATATAATCTGCTCAGATTCAGCCAAATGCTTCAAAACTCATTGGACGGCGCTTCACACTGCAGATGGACAATAACCCGAAGCATACTTTGAAAGCAACCCAAGACTTTTTTTTTTTTTTTAAGGCAGAGAAATGGAATGTTCTCCAATGATCGAGTCAGTCACCTGAGCTGAATCCACCAGAGCTGTATTTCACCTGCTGAAAGAAAAAACGAAGGCAGAAAGCCTCAAGAACATGCAGGAACTGAAGACTGCTGCAGTAACAGCCTGGCTGAGCATCACCAGTGAAGAAACCCAGTGTCTGGGTTCCAGTCTTCAGGCAGTCATTGACTGCAGAGGATTTAAAACCACGTATTTAAAATGGTTATTTAGTTTATGATTGTTTGTCCAGTTATGTTTAATGGTCCATTTAAAGCTGGAATTCTGCATATTGATCTCATATTAATTATTTAATTAAAATTCCACTATACTGTTGTAGACGGCTAAAATAATAACAACTTTGGTAATGTCCAAAAACTTATGGACCTGACTGTATATTAAACAACAAAAATAAGTGTCTGAATATTTACACCAGTCACTGTACATGTCTGCTGAGCCACTACAGATAAAAAAAAAAAAGTATTAGCTCAGACATATTCTGCTTTTCCCAGGTTTGACTTGTCCACCGCTGTGAGGCTGTCTGGCAGGAGCGAGACTATGAAAGGATTTAAATTTGGAAACGATATTTAAGTGAATGGAAAATAATGAAAACTGATCTGAAAATGAATCATACAGTATTGGGACTGAAGCCGGGCAGCTCATTTTTGAACAATCTTGCTTCTTCAGTGTCTGATTTTTTTTCCCCCCCGTCTGTCCTCCAAATCTGAACACACAGTCTGAACACACACATACACACATTTATATACATTCCTCAGTGTGCAGCAGATTCACTCAATTTGTTTTCAATGTGCTTTTGTGTGTGGAACAGAAATGCAGGGAAATGCGCCAAGCTCATAAACAATAACAAAAACCAGCTGCAGGCCTGACATGCCGAGAGATAGTGTGTGTGTGTGTGTGTGTGTGTGTGTGTGTGTGTGTGTGTGTGTGTGTGTGTGTGTGTGTGTTTGGTGTTGCCTTTACTTCAAGAGGTAAAATAATATAGCTGTAGGTGATCCAGAAATCCTCTGTCATCATACACTCTCTGTCCTTCTGCCCTGAGAAGGTCTTCACTTGACTTCTCTCTCTCTCTCTCTCTCTCTCTCTCTCTCTCTCTTTCTCTCGCGGTCTCCTTCTCTCGCTGTCTCTCACTCAGGTTATATTTTCCATCCCCTTTCTTCCCCCTTACACAGAGGGGGAGAGGAATTCTCTGCGTGTTTGTTTTGGAAATACATCGCCCTGCAGGGACCGCAACGTGAAAGTGTGTGTGCGAGAGAGAGAGAGAGAGACACACACACACACACACACACACACACACATACATACATACACACACACACACACACACACACACCCACCCACACACACAGGAGCTGAGGTGGTTTGATGTCTCACAAGAAAAGAATGTCTTTCTGTGATGCTTTACCAAACCACTAAACCTGATGACCTTCCTAACGTTACTGACTGAGTTGTCACACATGCACACGCCCACACACTCTTACGGTCATATAGGCATGTCAAACATCTCTCCTTCGCCTCGCTTTCCCCATCCCCGGCTGCTGTTTTGCACACACTAGCTTCGCTCTTACACTCAGTTGCATCATTACCGCTTTGCAGATTTGGCTTATTTTCAGGCCAAGACATGTTGCTAAGGAACCAGCTCTGTCCTTGCGACTGGAAAAATTAAGCTACATACTATCAAATCGCATACTCCCATACTAAATAGTAAGTCAAAACGGTATGCCATCTTATTACATACTATTGTACTAAATGGTATATCCAGTTTGCTTACTACTGTGCTACATATATCAAAAAGTAATTTTCCTTCATACTACCAAGCTCACTGAATATGAACATACAGTATGAGATGCCATGCTACCATACTAACAGCGACAAAACAGTACTTCTCCATACTATCATACTCCGCAACCTAATTCCATACTACTATACTATAGTGTGTTAAGAATGTCATTTCTATGCAGATTCCTGTACTAAACTGTAACTCAGTCTAGACATCTTAAATAGTATGTTAAAAGAGCATGCTAGCTTCTCAAACAGTATATAAGACACTACTGGATACTGCCTCATTGGATAGTATGCAGTCAAAATAGTGCATTATGATACTGCCAGACTACATGGTGTATCATAGTATGGAACACCACTGTACTACTCTTTTCTCAAAGAAAATTACTACTACTATTTTAACAAGTATGTCAAAATAATTCACCTTCATACTACCCTACTAAATAGTATGTCAAAACACATACCCTACTAAATAGTATGTCAAACATTATGTAGTATAATAGTAAATATATGTTCTGTCCCCATCTCCATACTCAATACTGTCCCCTTCTTGCATACTACATTAAAAGTATGTACTAAAAAGTATGTCAACTCGCCACAAACTACCATACCAAGTATGCTCATTAAAGAAGTATATTAAAGTGGTATATTAAGAGATTGCCACCTCACCTTGCACTACAGTATGCGTACAAAGTATGTCAAAATGATACTCCATCTCCAATACCCCCGTACTAAATAGTATGTCAGCTCATCTCATACTGTCCTACTAAACACTATAGTCACTAAAATAGTATATTAAAGTGGTGTACAAAGAGTATGGCACCTCACCTCGCACTACCATGTACTCAGTATGTCAAAACGGAAGTCTGTGTTATCGTACCCCCATACGTAGTAGTACAGAAATACTATATAGTATGCCACCATGAGAAAATCAAGGGATGGCGTACTATTCTGATGTACCATGATAGTCCCCAGAGTCGTGATTTGACTGATTTCCACAACAGCCAATAGCATTCGAGATAGTCCACACCTCCGCAGAATCTAAACAAAGCTGATAGTAGCTTAATGAACTAGGTAGAGCTAAGAGCCTGTTTTCATCTGTGGAGGATTTCTCATCATCACCTTCATGTTTTTGGAGTTATACTGTACACGTCTGTGCCAAGGGAGACCGTCAGTGGCACTGATGGTAACCAAGAGCCATAGGATTGTCACCTGGAGACAGTCGTTTGAGTGGTAGACAAAATGACATTACTTATTCTTAATGATGGTGAAACCGTGATAGTGTTTAAAGATGGAACTACATTCTCGTTCACTCTGAGGTAGCGACATTCCAGTATTAAAAAGCCCCAAGTCGCTAAAATACATACCCACCATCTGACACGTTCCACAATCTTTGAAACAAGTAAACTCCAGACATTTCTTTTCCAGCAAGGAATAGCTAGTAAAGGGACTTGTACCAGGCAGGTAGAAAAAAAAACAAAAAAAAAAAAACAAAACGTACAAACGAACCATGTTTGCTGCTAACTGTAGAGCAAGACACCCCCCAGGGGGTACGACAAAAATGTTCTTGAGAGCATTTCATTGGATGAAGACAAGACTACCCTGCTGGGAAAAAAAAAACAATAGAAACCCTCATATCATTTTTAATGGTTTTAATGGTTATAATGAGAATTGTATTGGTTTTAATGGAAACTGTAATGGTCCCTGTGGGTCTCTACTGGTAATTTGTTGCGTTCTATTGGTGGCATGTTATGTCTAGTGGATACCATTAAGGACCTGTAATAGTAATGGTTTTAATGGTTAGTTGATGGTTTGTAATGGTATTTGTAGTGGAAAAAATAGAATTTCTAGGATGGCTTCTATTGTTTTTGTCAGAAAGGTAGTACATGATGACTTATCTAAAACAAATTTAGCTTGTTCTCCAAGAATATCTCCAAAACTTTTTTTTTTTAATAGATGTGCTGGTAGATGGTAGTAGTGTCCTTAACACTAAAAGGTACTAAAACCTTTAAAAAAAAACACCGGTTTTGATTTCAGGGACCCTTTAAGTAAGCTACTATTTGCTGTAGGACTTTAGCTTGTAGCTTTATTTATTTATGCGCGCGCACCGACGGTTACAATTTAAATACGTTTAAATCGAACAGCAACCGTTACACCTGTAGCATTCTCATTCTCTCGCGTGACAGCAGATTCATCCTGTCACGCGCACACCCTGGTCCACTGACTACACACAGACGTGTGTATACATATATCCATATATCCATATACATACACACACACACATATATATATAACACACACAGGGTGTATTAGCAGCCTGTATGTGCAGTTATATAGCTAGCAGAGAGGTGTTTTGGGATTTAGCCTCAATGTCAGCTGGCCAGATGTTTCTGTTAGAAACGTCCAGTATGACTAAGATGTGTGATGTGAGATTACCTTTAAGGATTTTTTTTACCTTTGTGGACGGATTTAGTCGGTCAGGTCGCTCCGTTTTCTCCTCTACAGGATTTGGGACACTTGATAATGATAATGATTATGATAATTCCTTCTGAAAGAAAAAAAACTCCAGAGATGAAAGAATAGATCGACGAAGAGCAGAAAAGCGTCTGGTCTTCTCTTTAAATGTATTCTGTCTTGTAGGACACTTGTAGCCTTCTGGTGAACTTGTCTAATTTGTCTAAATTAAAGTCGAAATTAAGTTTTATAAAGAAAAAAATGAATTTTGCTTTGTTTTTATAGAATTACAGAGTAGCATCGCTCGTGCACGACGCCTGTCAAGAGTGTGTGTGTGTGTGTGTGTGTGTGTGTGTGTCTCTCTCTCTCTCTCTCTCTCTCTCTCTCTCTCTCTCTCTCTCGCGTGCGGCCGCCGTCTGGCTCTCCTCCCTCCGCGTGCCCGTGCGGCTGCGCGCGCCCTGGACACGTGACCGCTGGAGACCCACCAGTCCACACATACACACTCACGCTGAACACGGACTGAGTCCTAAATAACCCCATATTACACCACATAGTGCACTACGTCAGCCTCGGAAACCCCATTGTTTTTGTCCCCTAAGTAGTGCGCTTGAATAGGTGATTGGGAGCTATTTGGGATTCAGCCAGCTCAAAGGCGCCGCCTCGCGCCCACACGCGCCCACAGCTCTCTCCCAATCACACGCTTAGCGGCACACTGCGCATACTAAACAGCGCACATAGCCTACTACTGAGCAGTCTACACACTATTTAGTGCAGTAGTGTAAGGTTTAGGACGTAGCCTCAAAGCTCTTACATAAATGGTTTTCCTATTTTCATAGGAAATATGTTTATAATTAATTGAAGTATTCTTTTTTTTTTTTTTAAATGACGGTTGAAATTTAAATGGTCCCCCGTGAGCGCGCGCCACCTGGCGGTTACAGTTCGAAACGCCGTCTAAAGAGAAGGCGCGTGAAACCAATCGACCAATCAGAGCTGTTCTGCGGTGACGTCAGATGGCCAATTATGGTTAATGTTTACGTACATTACAGCAGGATCAAATCAGAATTGATTTAATATACAAATACGTGTGTGTGTGTGTGTGTGTGTGTGTGTGTGTTCTGCTCCATTATCATGGCTCGTTGAGTTCATGAAAAACCGTCAATCTACTTTTATTTTAAACACTTCATTTTCTATAACAGTAGACTAGAAATAAACATGTTTTTTTTTAATGTTTTTAGTTATTTGCTGTACATGTATACATGTTGCTAAGGCACATTTTCTCTAAGGAAATGTTTAAGGAAGGAAGGAAGGAGTCTCCAGTGTCAGCACTTTGTAACTATCTGAGGTAAAGCTGTAACTTTAAGATTCCAGCCACTGGAAAGACTTCAAGACAGATGAGTTTGCACTTTTCGGTTTCTCAATAACATGGCAAGCTTTTTTTTTTTTTTTGTCTTATTAACCTCAAGAAAGAAGAGAATAAAAGAGAGGCAGCTAAGACTTTTTATAGCTATTATAACGAATTAACATGTTTTGAGGACGTTCCACAACAATATCAATTACAAATGGACAAAAAAAAGTACAACATGTCATTCTTTAGTAAATAGGAATTGTTAGTGTTGACAAATTGCTTTGGTATAAGAGGAATAAAACACTTTGGGATTAACTTTTATTGGAAAATAATCAACTTCACTGTGGTAACAGGCAGCACACATCCAAAAGTTTTACTACTTACTTAATGAAACCAGGTTTCAATCCAGAATTCTGGAGAGATTTGTGTTTAAAAAAAAAGAAAAGAAATAAATAACGCAACTGTGGTACAGCCATCAAAGGAAACTTCTCATATGTCTAAAAAAGGAAAAAAAAACAGAAGCACCCAAAAATCTTCATTTATTCGCTTCAGACATGAAGTAAGGTTTTAAATTAACTATTTTGTCAAATCTGTACATTTATCACACAGAATTGTATTATCATCTACATCACAGCTCTCCAATATAATTTTATCTGAGGACCAGGAACAACCTGGATCCAGAAAACTGGCCTGTTATTGGGATTTGTTTCCTGCGTCAGATTTCCTCTCTGATATCTCTGGCACTCTTTCACCTTTTTACCAGCTCTTTGATTGGCCCAAGCAGCTGCTGTCAATCACAGCAGCTGTCATATTTGTGCCCCACCCCCCCCTTCCCTAAATGCCCCATGCCCTTCTGAGGAAGTATATATAGCTTGCAGGAGAGGCTTGTCACCCCCGGCAGTCGAAAATGAAGCTTGCACTGTCCTGTCTGCTCGCCCTTCTGGCCCTCACCACCGCCGGTAAGAACATGTTCTCTCTATTCAGTCAGAGCAGCAGATATCATATATGGAAAACTCAGAAATTCAGAATAACATCTATAGAGTGTGTATTAAAAATGCTAGAAGTGGACGCACTTTCAGTCACGTCCTAAATTTAAGGAATAGAATGTAAACTGTGGCCATGTGACTTCGACTTCTTGGTTGAATGCTCACGTTTTAATATGTTATTGTTTCTATAGTAACAGCTCATTCACAGGGACTTGCGTATATAAATTGCTTTGTAACCGTCAGTAGGTTTTCCACCATGGGAAAGTCTTCAGGACAGAGGGGTTTGCACTGTCTGGTTTCTCGCTAAAACGACAAGCAGCGTTCTGAGAGGCTTGTGGCAGAACGACTGTAGTTATTGTTGTTGTTGCGTAAGTAGTAACATCAAACGTAACAATAAGCTATAAAACATTTGGTGCCGTTCTTTAACAAATTAAAAATTGTAATCGTTGACAAATTGTTCTAATATAAGAGGATTAAAACGTTAAAACAAATTGTTCCAATATAAGAGGATTAAAACGTTATTGGAAAATAACGAATTTTAGGGTGGTAACTTTGCTTCACACTATCATGTTAGAGGCCATGCTCTACAGATATGATGGAAAACAGAGACAGGAAATTATATGCACTGCTAACATCACCCAGTTAGCTAGCCCTTTTATTATTATTAACATTTTATTGTTAAAAATGTACATAAATGATACAACCATCTTCCACAGCCTAATCAGTAGCTACAAAAAAAAAGAGTCGTATTTAGAAAAATAAAGAATTGCCAACCATAAACCACTGAATCTGTCATTGACAGGGCAAAAGACACCAACTAATCAGAAATTTGGGAATAAAAATTGTTTTTGAAGTGCTCACGTGTAATTATGACTTCGTTCATGTGTAACTTACCCTCTAACTCATATTTATGATAATGCTTATGAAGGATCGTGAGTGTATTATAAGCTCTTTGACAAAATATTTTCCAGAGAAACTGTATGTAATGCTGAATCTTGTTTTCTTAAGGATAAACAGCAGCTCATTTGGGAGCATTGCGTTGAGTGCAGGTGAATGTCAGACGGCTCATGTTCAGCCGAACTCTCCCTCGTACCTGCCAATTTACACACAAGTAGACTTGCGTTAGTGCCATGCTTCTGTATTCTATATACTCAATACACTGGTTTAATTTTTTCTATATTTTTCAGTTCATTTTATTTTTTTCAGTCAAGTGGCAGACTCCCTTGGAGATATCTTGTTTAAGATTTTCAGTCAGTCAGGTATTTTAGCCAGCTAGCTTACTGGCAGCTAACAACACGGACTTCATTTCATGAATTGTGAAAAAAAATGCCATTAAAACTGTAAATAATTGTTAGCTTACAGATGCTAATGATGGCTAGATGTTTGATTTGTCCATAAACCTAACTACAGACACATTTTTATATGGCTTCTGTTCTATGAACATTTAGCCTGATTAGCTTGCTAGGCAGCAAAGTTGCTAGTTGCCTAAGTTAAAACTACGCCATCTGTGTTAGCTAAGTTATCTATCTAGCTATGGGACTGTCTTTTCACTAATAATATAGTAATATATAATGTTTATTATATATTAACTATATATGTTATATTATAACTAAAATATTATATATTATTATAATATAATAATGTTTTATTCATCTCCACATTTTAAAATGAGGTGTATACTTAGTGTAATATCTGTAAGATTTAATATCCATATGCTAATTTAGCATTAGGCTAAAGAATTTTAAAACTAGCAGGTATGATTAGGAACCTGAGTATGCAACACTCACACAAGTGTCAGCTGCTGTGAACTGTAACACAAGCTGATGAGAAAGTGTGAACACACACACACACACACACACACACACACACACACACACACACACACCAGAATATGCATAAGTTTTTATTGTTAGGCTCTTGAAGTTAAACCCAAACATCAGAATTGAGTTTCATTCAGTTCTTGGGTGTTTATATGAATTTTTTTGACAATTATTAATATTTAAAAAGCAAAAACTAGTCCCTGGCCAACTTTATAAAGTCTAATGTGCCAGTAAGTTTGTAATTATGGGACGCTCATGGCTACCAGTTTAGCAGTGTGCAATCTGCATGTTTAAATCATCACATGCTCACCTCTAAATAACACCACTGGAACCTAAGCTCTTTCAAAATAGTAAAATAAGTCTGTATTTATTAATATTAAAAAAGTTAATAAGGGACTATGTTATAACTTGAATCTCTTCTAACATACAAGACTGGCTTCATATGTGAACATGAATATATGATCACCTTAATCTTTTTTTATATATATAAAATATCATTTTTAGCAAATTGACTGACAGTTTGAGATATTTTAGTGTCCAGTCAGCCACTTCCTCTTATTTTTCATCTCAGCAGCTAACCAAGCTGCCATTTTAATAGGTTTTTTAGTAAAGAATTGATTTGTGGTGGGAAAAAAACACAATAAAATATAGCTGCCAGTAGCGATATGCGGGGGTCCAAGCACCCTTCACAAATAGCACCACCAGTGGCCAGTTCTTGGTAAGTTATATAGAACAACAAATAGACCATATCCGAACATGCTTTTCAAGTTTCACAACAGTATCTTAATACTACTCCTGTATAATCTATGTTTGACATAACCTAGTCATCAATAGAAATCCACTTACTGATTATCACAACACTGCAGTACACCAAATTTCAGCTGGATCTGACTTGCGCTTCCTGAGAAACAGGTATTTTAACTTAACCTCTCCCCTTTTGGACGTGGATTTGTGTAAAAAACACACAAGGGTATATGATACAATATTAACCAAAACTGTTTCAAAATAGCAGAATAAGTCCGTATATATCAACAGGGGACTGTGTTATATTCTGAATCACTTCTAACATAGGATTCTACCTTAGGATCCAAATGTAAACATTTAGGCCCCCCTAACCAAGTCTTATGCCAACACCAAACTATGAGCTGAAGAAGAAAGTGATTCAACGTAAAGATAGAGCTGCCACTTTTGTCC
>CM074969.1:15065762-15076777 GCA_037577455.1 Pangasius macronema
CCCCTTGATTCTCGCTGATATTCTTCTATCACACAGAACTCCCGACACCTTTCTCCACCCATTCCAACCTGCCTGCATTCCCTCATTACCCACTAAAAAAATGTAAAAATTCATTACAGTTGGTCACATTACTGATGAGAAACCACAAAGTGTAAACTCCTCTGTCCTGAAAACTTAATGTTACAGCTTTACATCTGACTGTTACAAAGCACTGACACTGGAGACTCCTTCCGTAAATGTTAATAAACATTGCCTGACAGAAAACTTTGTCATATAAATGATTACACACATCTTTAAAATCTTTTTATGTGGATAGAAGTCCACATAAGTCCCCAACAAGTCATACAAGTCCCCATAAACTAGAAAATTAAGCAATCAGAATCGAGAATTCGACTAGACTGTGTTTCAGTGAACTAAAGTGGTGCTGCCAATCGAAATAATCTCTTGACTTGAAATCCCAGTACACTTGGTATTAAACAGCACTGCGTAGGCAGTGGAATCTCCAAAATTCGTTCTACGTACTGACTAGTCTGCTAGCATCAGCCTCCGATTTGACTGTAAGTTACTCTCACGGAGTTGAGAATCAGACTGTCACTATGCAGCAGTGTCCTTTTATAACACTGGGGTGAAACTCTAGCTGGTCACACAAGAGAGATCAAGGTCTGTGCCTCATTCCCTGCTGTCTATCACAGAGGCTTGGGGTCAGTGCACGGTTCCCTGCAGAGCTGCTGTATGTCATGGCATTTAGGAATTGCACTATATAGTGTTTGTCTGTGTACTGTAAAGCACTAAGTAAAGACTAGCACTAAATTAAAATGTTTAACAATGTAGCTGCTGAATTTACCTTTAAAAACCAATGACCAATATCTGGTGCTTTAGAGTTAATTTGATGCTTTTGGCAGATCACATTTTGTAATCCTGATATCGTAATCCCAAAAGACACATTGTCCCAGACACATGGAATCATTTGATACCACTCTTTTCCATACCATGAGGAAAATCACATTCTGGCCTGCACACAAGCCATCTATTTTGATCTGAGTCAGATACAAAGACGTCATTGACACAAATGCCAGTAGTCAGGTGATGGTTCCTGCTCGAGGGATTTGACATTGGTGCCTTTACGCTCCGCATATCTCTTTCCGCTAGGGCGAACACACAGGCAGACATTTACAAATCAGAGAACTATTCTTAATATCATCTGCACTGATTGTTTCACTTTGTAAAAGTGAAATATAATTCTTAGAATTAGATCAGTGGTGACCTGTAACCTAACTCACATTGTTCCTATTGATAACGCAACCAGATATTCTCTGTTTATTCATCTTCTGTAACTGTTTCTATCCAGGTCAGGACCCATCATGCACACACACACACATCCACATCAAAGGGGAATTTCAATCTGCCGATCCATGTAGCGGCATGTTTATGGGAGGTGGGAGGAAACTGGAGAACCTGGAGGAAACCCATGCGAAGCAGCTGTAGCTTTTTCCTATGCTAGCTGAGTCTCCCTTGCTGTACTTACCAACAGCTACCAATCAAGTAGGCCAAAACCAAGAGACGTGAAGCTAACATCTGCTCAGGCAATGCATCAGGACAGCTACATATGCTTTTCGAAGAGTGCTAACCAACCAACTTTTTACATGAGCTAACAGTCAATCCGATTAACAAGGAAGAAAAAAAAAATCTTGCCCAGAGAACAGGACCATTATACTCTCTGCTCTCCTGGGATTCCTTCCAGAGCATCATCAGTATTAGAATTCCCATTCTCCCAAAAAACAGGGCAAATTGCATCAGTCAGAAGCCTCACACACCACTTTCTCTTCTGTTTTTTTTTTTTGTTTGTTTTTTTTCCCCAGAAATTTCAATCTTCGCTTTTCCTCTACAGGGTGTACAAAAAGTCAGGAACCAGTGGGAATATGTTGAGAAACATCCACAAAAACATAATACAGCAACTGAGAAAATGCATAGAGCATATGTTGGAAATAATAAATACAAAAATAAGCATGTTGTATATGTAGTTTTACTCACTTTGAATTTTTGGACACATTGTAGAATCAATGAATGAGGTACAGAATCATTAATATCCATTTTCTTTCTAGATTCAGTGCTTTATATCAAGGTTTACTTGAGTCTTGACTCTATGTCTAGCAAGTGGCATAAAGATTCAGTAGTCTCTAGTCTCTAGAATCAATTACTTAGGTACAGAATCAGTACTTTTGTTTGTTCTTTTTAAGATTCAGTACTTGATATCAATGTTCACTCATCACCTGACTCTGGATGTTTTTTTTATTTATTTATTTATTTTTTTTACTAATTGAAGAAGCCATTATTTGCCACTTTTTTATTTGCCACTATTTTTAATACATTACAGTACATTGAACTAATTTTCTTCACATATGATATGTTGCCCCTGGAGCAGAGAGGATTAAGAGCCTTACTTTATTTTTGAAGATTCTTTATTTAGATTTTTTGACGATTCAATACTTGATGTTGAAGTTCACTTATTTCTATATATAGTGAGTTGGGTAGATAGATTCAGTAGTGTCCTGTGTCTAAAACAAATGATGGAGATACAGAATCAGTACTCTCCTGTATTTTTGATATTTTTCATCTCCTGATTCAGTGTTTAAGATTGGCGTTAACTTGTTTCCTGGGTCTGAATTTAGTGGGTGGGGTACAGATTAAGTAGTATCATGTCTCTAGAATCAATTACCTGAAGCACAGAATCAGTAGTTTCCTGGTTTTATTTTCTAGATTCAGTGCTTAGTGTTGGCGTTCATTCATTTCTTGAATCTAGATTTAGTGAGTGGGATACAGACTCGGTGGTCTCATATCTCTAGAGTCAATTACCTGAGATAAAGAATCAATACATCTGTTGTTTTTTTCCCCCCAGATTTTCTAGATTGATATCAAGGTTCACCAGTCTCTTGATGCTATATTTAGTGAGTAGGGTACAGATTCAGTAGTCTCCTGTCTTTTCCAGACATAGGTACTCACTAGTCTTGTAGCTTTTCAAGTTTAGTTGCTTTGAAAGTTCAGTAGTTTTTTTCATAGATTTTGCGCAAATGTAATTTTCTCCTGTGTCTAGACTTAGGTACAGATCCATTAATCTCCTCCTTTTCTAGATTCGGTGAGTGAGGTGCACGAAGATGAGGCGCTGATGCGTCTGAAGCTGCAGCCGGAGGGCGACCTGTTCCCCTGCTGCGACGGCACAGAGGAGATTAGCCAGAGTTCCTCTAATGATACACCTGCCCCTGAGCGAACTGTTTGCCAGCCCTGCAGCACCGGTTCTCAGTTGGTCCCCCCCACCAGAGGGGATGTAACCAGTGAGGAGGAAGAGGACAAAGATGAAGAGGTGGCTTCGAGTGAAGTGGGTGAAGGTCTGAGTGAAGAGGAGTCAGAGCAGGAGGATGAAATCCAGGAGGAGGTGTTGGTAGATGAGGAACAGGAGGGAGCAGATGAAGAGGTCATGGCTGATTCAGACTCAGCTGAGGAAGCGTCTGAAGAAGCCGAGACTGTGGAGGAGGAGGAGGAGAATAAGTCTTCTGAAGAAGAGGAAACCGAAGAGGTTTCAAAACCAGCAGCAGAAGAAGATCCCACGGTGACTCCTTCTGGAGAGGAGGAAGAGGATGCAGAAGAGGCAACCAAGGAAGAACCTGTGGATGATGTGGTTGAGGAAGAAGCCATGGAGAGTGACACCATCTCTGGAAAGTTAATGGCAGAAGCTGCACCTGTAGATGAATCCAAAGCACCAGCAGATGCTAAAGTTTCAGTAGAAGACACAATTCTGGCTGCTGAAGAAACTGATGTTGCACAAGAACAAGGAGAGGAAGGCTTGACTGATCCTGTTGCTGACGAGGAGCCACCAGTTGTGAAGAAGTCTGTGTCAGAGGAGCCAGCACACAAACGCTCAGTCAAAGGTACACCAGTATGATTATCAGGAAGTTTCAGGTATTAAAGATTTCAATGCATTAATGTTTAGCTTGGGAAATTTTATATAATTTATGAGCAGGGTGTATAACCTAATGCAATTGGCCTGTTTATTTTTAGTAGTTAGCCCATTTTTACTGTCCTAACTTTGCTGTATAGTCTTACCATAGAGTATGAAAGTGTTAACGACGCTATAAAAGGCCGAAGCCTTGTCCTCTCTGTTCTCCACGCTCTCGAACCTGACACCACAGAGCTCAGGCATAACCCCACTACATAAATAGCTCTACTGATCCAGTAGACCCCATGGCAGTCTATAACAACCTGTTCTCAGGCCAGCTGCTGCTGGGGAACGGCTTAACATTCCTGCAGTCATGGTTTTAAAATGTGGACATGAGGAAATTAAATGAAATTGGACCTTTGGTTCTGATTCAGAGGGCGATTAAGGGCGGTTCTGATTAAGCGAGGAGCAAACCACAACAGGGGGTGCTGTTATACGAAATCTATCAGTGTTGTGATTGGAAAAAATGACAGTTCAACAACACTGTGGTATTAATATAGTGATACCTTGGAGATTTTATGTGCCCAGTAATAGTTGCTTAAGTGTAAGTGTTTAAGTAACAGCAACAGAGCCACTGATGACACTGAGGTGAATTTCCTTTTTTCTGGCACTAGGGAAGACGCCTTCAGAGGGTCCTAAGGTGAGGGACCGGTCTCACATTGACAACATGCTACATCTGGCTATGACTGACCCTGGTCAGCGCTTTTCAGGTTGGAGACACACGCACACACACACACACACACACTCATGCAATTCAGGACTCCTTTGTAGTTTGTCTCGTCATATCCATCACTGAAATGATAACTGAGCAGAGTTTTAATTATCTTAACGTCTTAATAAAGGAGGTGAGTAATAAACGAGAACGTGCTCTGAGCTAATGTTCTTCTCACTGCTCTACTTTTGTCCTTTTGTGTTCCTTATGATTCTGATATGACTGCAAATTGATGTGATTGCGAAAGCTCACTGTGCCATTCACCAAATTCAAATAGACAATCTAATGATTGATTATCTTGTCAGGCTTTTGATCTCTGTTTTATTTCTCAGTCTTGCTGGTTTTGTTTCTCCCTCTCTCGTTTTTGCTAGCCATCGTGAAGAAGCTGCAACACATTTACCACACAGCCATCAAGCCTATGGAGGAGGTGTACAAATACAAGGAGCTCAGACAGCACGAGGTCTCAGGTGAACATCTCCTGGCTCCCTTTTTTGCAGCTATAATAAAAGTTACCACCACAAGAGTTCTACATAGTTTGGGGTAGTAACCCCATCGCAGAGTAATCAGTGATGGGGTTACTACCCCAAAGTTGATTATTTTCCTATAACAGCTAACGATAGCTAGAGATTACGATTTTTTATTTATTAAAGAACAACATATTTTTTATCCGTTTATAGTTACACAACATGGCCAAGAACTGTTTTCACAGGAAAGAAGCCATTTGATTTGACATTGCAACTGTCCAACCACAGACTGCTGCTTTTGCATGACATGTAGGTGTGGATGAAATTGCATATGGCCAGCTAAATGATTTTTTTTGTTTGTTTGTTTGTTTGTTTGTTTATTTTGTACAGAATTAAGGTGGACTGCAAACTATCTAGGTGAATTAAATAGTCAACTGTCATGTACAGATTGGACAGACTTGGTCTATTTTTTGAATTATTAAGTATTTTATTCTTTTTGCTCTGACACAAAGTTTTCACAATTTTCAAAAGGAAATAGTTTGACATCTCAGCAAGGTCAAAAAAAAGTATAGTTGATCCTTCTGAGCTGGGTTTGGGTTCATCTAATGACTTTCACTCATACTGATAAAGCAGTATAATGGCCTTAAGATAGCGACAGGGATTCAACACGATGAGGGTGTGTTAAAAGAAATATTAAAACACGGTGCTGGTTAATGGTACCGAGTTGATATAAAATGTAATGTCGCTACAACAAATGTGGTAGCTACTTCCAACATGTGTATCTAAAATGGAGGTTAGAGATGTCGCCCTCTTCTGGCTGTTATGTGTAGCGAATGGTCATTGTATCTGCTTTAATTGTTACTCTCTGGGTTTTAGATGCTGAGATCGCCTCCAAACCCATGGTGCTGTTTCTGGGCCCCTGGAGCGTCGGCAAGTCCACCATGATCAACTACCTGCTGGATCTGCACAAGAAACCACAAGAACTGTACACAGGTAACACTGGGAATAATTAACGTTGTTTTATTCCTCTACCTTTCAGAGTTGCAGATAAAAAAAAAAGCTGAATGGAAGCACCAGAAATTCTCAAAATCCTAAAATAGTTCAAATATTGGTGAAGAAATTGTCACATTGGCACTCTAAATAATGTATACCATAGGTGGTGTTTGTATATTACTTTGTTTTTTTTTCTTTTTCATCCCGTCTTTGCCTCTCCGTCCACGACCGTTACTGTCCCCCCTCAGGTGCCGAGCCCACTACCTCAGAGTACACGGTAATAATGCACGGCGAGAAAGTGCGCACCATTGAGGGTATCGTCATGGCGACAGACACCGGCCGCTCTTTCTCGACCCTGGAGAAGTTCGGCCAGGGTTTCTTGGAGAAGCTGGTGGGCATCGAGATGCCGCACAAGCTCCTGGAGCGGGTCACGCTCGTGGATACCCCGGGGATCATCGAGAACCGCAAGCAGCAGGAGAGAGGTAGTACAGACCGCTCCGTCCTGAAGACTTTCCTGTGGAGGAAAGCTTACTGACCATCACTGAGACTGGAGACTCCTTCCATAAATATTAAATAAATGTCTCTTTACAGAAAACTTATCACCAAACCATATTAACAATTATACATTTTCCTTTGCTAAATGTCGTTTATTATTTGCCATAGATTATGTGAAGAGCCCTGTGTAAGTCCCTGTGTAAGTTGTTACTATGGAAACGTTAAAGTTAATCAACACCTTCTGACCAATCAGATTTAAGATCAGTACCTTGATATATATTATAATATGATATAAGATAAGATGTTAAGACCTATGGTTGCTGATTTTAAACAAATGCTGCGTGGTTTGTATTTCTTCATCCTAATTATGTACATGCAAGTACATGGGAAGTTCAGATCCTTATACTGTTCTCTGGTGTGGAACCCCCTTCCCCGGGGGCCCAAACCTTCAGAAAATTTCCCTTGCTAATGTTCTTCCATTTTATTTTGGGTGTATATATAAGGAACATAAAGGAAATGAAGTATTGTTATTTTGTCCTGTAGGTTATCCCTATAACGAGGTATGCCAGTGGTTCATCGATCGAGCAGACCTGATCTTCCTGGTTTTTGACCCCACTAAGTTGGATGTGGGCCTGGAGCTGGAGATGCTTTTCAGGCAATTGAAGGGGCGCGAGTCACAAATCCGCATCATCCTGAACAAAGCTGACAGCCTGGTGCCGCAGGAGCTGATGCGTGTGTATGGTGCTCTCTTCTGGAGCCTGGCACCACTGATCAACGTGACAGAGCCACCACGTGTCTACGTCGGCTCATTCAGGCCTCAGGAATACACACTCGATGCTGCCCAAAAACTCTTCATTCATGAAGAGATCTCCCTACTGGAGGACCTAAAGCAGGCCATTGAGAATCAGCTGGAGAACAAGATCGCCTTTCTGCGACGCCACGCCATCCGTGTTCGCGTTCATGCTCTCCTGGTTGACCGTTATCTCCAAACATACCACGAGAAGCTTGGCTGGTTTGGCGACCCACACGAGGTGATGAAGGAAGTCGTGGCCGATCCTGACCGGTTCTATATCTACAAATCCGTGCTGGCCAAAACCAACGTGAGCAAGTTTGATCTGCCAGAGCCAGAGGTGTACCAAGACTTTTTCAACGTGAACGCACTGGGAGAATTCAAGCTGCTGAAGAAGCACTGCGGCTGGAGGAGCGGCTGCTTGTTGGAGAAGATCGAGAGTGCCATCACACAGGAGCTGCCCTCTCTTCTGGCCAGCCTCAGCAAAACCGAGGAGGCACCAAAGGTAGAGAAGCCCAAGGTAGAGGAGAAGCCCAAGGTAGAGGACAAGCCCAAGGTAGAGGAGAAGCCCAAGGTAGAAGAGAAGCCCAAGAACCCCTGGAGGAGGCAGTGAAGGAGGCAGTATGGGAGAGGACAGAGGGTTGGGGGGGGGGGGGGGGTGTTAATATTTTTGGGTTGCACAACAGCTTTCATCTATACTGGACTCAGGGCATCAAGCCAGTAAAAGTGTGAACACATGAATAAAGCATTAAATAAAGGCATTAATTAAGAAATAGAAATTGATTGAATTAATGAATAAATGATCAGTGGATGGATGGATGGATGGATGGATGGATGAGTGGATGAATGAATGGTCAGTGGGTGTATGGGTGGATGGATGGATGAGTGGATGAATGAATGATCAGTGGGTGGATGGATGGATGGATGGATGGATGAGTGGATGAATGAATGATCAGTGGGTGGATGGATGGATGGATGGATGGATGAGTGGATGAATGAATGATCAGTGGGTGTATGTATGACTGAATGGATGTTGGATAAAAAATGAACAGGGACTGAGGTAGAAAATTTTCCGTCAAAGGTCAGAAACAGTCAAATCAAAATTGAAAACAATTAAAAGACTTTATTTTCAGATTTTACTGGACAGAAGTGTATGGTATATACATATATACAAGAATTTATGAACACTGCTATTGGGTTTTTTTTCCCAGTTGTGTATCTCACTTTCCATTCACACAATGCATCAGGATTTACTGACTCATTTTTGTTGTTGTTTTTTTGTCAGTTAGTCTATCCAAAGCACAACTCAGTTTTCTAACTTCACTACACATTTGCCTCCCGTATATTTTCGAGTGATTCATTTTGATGAATGAGTGTAGCGTTGCATGTGAAATGTAACTTCTAATTAAAGCTTTCCTGTTCTACACCATGTGTCTACATTCTACATTCACTCTGCAGTAGACAGTTGTTGTGTGGATGAATGGATGGCATATTTACCTGATATTTTGCTGAAATCAACTAAGCGGTAAGTGACAAATCTGACCTGTTCTCTACATTGAGCTGATCTCTTTGCTATGATTCGCATTCAAATGATGCTATGGCATGGAGTATACACTAGGGGGAGCCATGTAGCACCAAAAGTTGGCGTAATTAGGGAATAGTAAAAGATGCATTTTTGTAGCCTGTACACACACTATCTTTGGGAGGACCTTCCAATGATAATTATTAATCTTACCTTTAACCTTGGTTACCCCCCCCTTCAAAAAAAGAAAAAAAGAAAGAAAGAAAAACAGCTATTCATGAAAAAGCAGTTTTCATTCTTGGGACCAGCAAAATGTCTCCACATGATTGTCAGATATCGTCAGATATTCCTATCCATTTGGTCACTGACACACACTTTACTGGGAACTTTACTAGGAACGCCATTCTAATACTGGGTAGGATTCCTTGATTTGCTCTCAGAACAACCACCAATTCTTCGTGGCATGGATTCTACAGGACTTGGGAACATTCCTTTGAGGTCCATGCTGACATGACATGATTGTCAGTTGCATGTTCATGCTGCGAATCTCAGGTTCTACCACATCCCAAAGGTGCTCTATTGGATTCGGATCTCTTGAGGAGGAGGCCACTGAAGGACCTTGAACTCACTGTCGTGAGTTTGAGACACCTTGTGCTTTGTGACATGGGGCATTATTATGCTGGATGTAGCCACTACAAGGTGGATAAATTTGTTGCTGTTAAGGGATGCATGTGGTCAGCAACAATACTAAGAAAGGCTGTGGCCTTCACACAATGCTTGATTAGTATTCAGGGGACCAATGTGTGCCGAGAATACATTCCGCACACCATTACACGACCACCACCAGCCTGAATGGTTGACGCAAGGTGGGTTTGGTCCATGGATTTATCCTGTTGATGCAAATTTCTGACTCAAACATTTGCATGTTGCAGCAGCAGTTAAAGATCATCAGACCAGGCAACATTTCTCCAGTCTTAAACTGATAGGAGTGTAACCCGATGGAGTCTTCTGCTGTAGTAGCCCATCCTCCTCAAGGCTTGACTTGTTGTGAATTCTGAGATGCTTTTCTGCTCACCACGGTTATAAAGAGTGGTTACTCAAGTTACCATAGCCTTCCTGTCAGCGCTGCAGTTTTTCGCACCTTTCTGGGTAACCTCTAGAGACTGTTGTGTGTGAAAATCCCAGGAGATCAGCAATTTTTGATATATTCAACCCAGCCAGTCTGGCCACAGGTCAAAGTCACATTCTGATATTTCATGTGACATTAACTGAAGCTCTTCACCTGTATTTGCATGATTGTATACACATACATACAGGAAATGTATTAACCTGGACTCATTTTACTATTTTGTGAAAGTATTTATTCACTCAGTCAAATTAGGAGGTACATGATGATATCGGCATGGAAATGGCGTGGGGTGCAAAACAAAATAAAACAAACAAACAAACAAAAAAAGATCAAATGTCCTGCCTAGTGAACTACATTTGAGGTAAATGGAGAATATGTGTTACTTCAATTTGTTCTCAAATTCTAGACCCCAAACTGCCAGGACAAACCTGGGGATAAAAAATTATCAGATTAAGTGAATTCTTAATTTATTGGTTTATAGCTAAGATCCTCAAAATCCTTAAAAAAGAAAAAAAACATTCACTGATGCTGTCAGTACAGATTTTATTTTCGGCGGTGTAGCACGAGTCTTGTTTGGCCTACAGGGTCTTGACTTGTTTTTCCTGGGTCTGCAAGGGTTTCCTCTGGGTTCTCCGGTTTCCTTCCTCAAAAACATGACAGTAGACTGTGGCTTGGCTACTCTCATCTCTAGATGTGAATGTGTATTGTGTACGTGTGACACCCTGTGATCGACTGGCGTGTCCTCATCTCACACCTAGTGTTCCCGGGATCCACCACACGAATAACGAAAATATACTGAAGATGAAAAATAGCTGCGGCCTGGAAGAACTATTTCTGGATCCTTAAATCAAGCTTCTGAAAGTTTTGAATTTTCCTGAATATTAGTTTGTAGAAACATGTCCCTTAAGAACCGTTTAAT
>CM074969.1:15086501-15109507 GCA_037577455.1 Pangasius macronema
CGTGGCCTCTGTGCCTGTCAGTCCCAGTGAAGGAGGCGTGGCCTCTGTGCCTGTCAGTCCCAGTGAAGGAGGCGTGGTCTGTCTTCAACATTAAATGTGTCTGTAGTTCATTAGGTCTCATTTTCAACTTTTTCCTGCCCCAGCGCGCGTACACACACACACACACACACACACACAAACACACCAACTGCTGTTAGCTGATTAGTTGAATCTGGTAGGAGCAGGGAAAAGACTAAAAACAGAAATACAACTCCTTTTAGAGTATCAGTAAGGCAAATGTCCACCATTTTGACATTTTTACTACCATGTGGGTGTGTTTTCTGCACAAGGACATGCACTCTCTCTCTCTCTCTCTCTCTCTCTCTCTCTCTCTCTCTCTCTCTCTTTCCCCATCTCAGAGTTACAGTGCAAATAATCACCCTAGAGTGTTTCTGCAGATAAGGAGCTACCCTTCCCTCGACACACACATTCACACATGCACACACATGCACAAACGACAGACAGCAGCTTCTCATGTCACAGTCTGGCCACAAATTTGCAATTTGCCTCAAATTGCAAAATAGACATGACCCATCCTACTGGTGATGGAAATGAGGCCTCAGAGGAGAGTGAAGGACGAGGACTGTGAAAGCGAAACGGCTCTGGATTCTTCCTAATCACAAAAACAAACACGCAGAAGGTAGCTATTATCCACCGATCCAGCCTCCTGACCGACTGCACAGCACGGCACACGTTTATGTAATAAACTTTATTCAGGTCAGATAGTACTATATAAAACCTCCTCGTGGACGTTGTGCCGCGTAACGTGAAGGACTTCATCACAGTCAACGCGTCACGATACGAGTCCGCCTGTCAGAGCTCATCAGGGTCCAGATTATTTTCAAACGAGTGGAAGTTGCGGTGGGGAAAAACATCAAATTCCACTAAAATGAAGGGTTTTTTCTCCTGCAAAATTTCCCGGATGATCCGTAACGTTTAGTAAACAAATGCAAAAAGTCGGGTTTTATATATATATATAATATTATCATTTTTGTTTCTGTTTTATTAGCTATAGCAGTAATCATGATATTGAGTCCAATAACTCCTTCACATGCTTGGGAATCCTCCTGATGGCAGGTGTGTGTGTGTGTGTGTGTGTGTGTGTGTGTGTGTGGAGTGCAGATGGGAGTGTAAACAGTAGATAGATGTAAGGGGAGGCTGGTTTTTAACTTTCTTTTATGTAAAATACTCATTTAGACCTCGACCTAACCTGCTTATTTAACACTAATAGCTAAAGTTAATCTGGCCCATGAGCCGAGAACACAACACTGCACCAGACTGGTTTGTCTGGTAAAGACTGTGTGTGTGTGTGTGTGTGTGTGTGTGTGTGTGTGTGTGTGTGTGTGTGTGTGTGTATGTATGTATGTTTGCACACACCATGCTGCTATTTTAGTCTGTCTTGTCATAACTAATAACTAACGGAGCCAGGGCAGGGCTAAATTAAGCGCCTTAAAGGTGTGTGAGATGTGTTGTGTTGTGTAAATATCGAAGTCCGCCGGTGTGGAACATGAACGCTGATGAACTCTCTCTCACACACACACACACACACACACACACACACACACACACACACACAGAGCGCATGCTGATGGTTGCCCAAGCATGCTGCCCTCTAGTGCATTGTTATCCACACACACAGCTACATGTAATAAAACTTATCAGATGCTTAGTTCAGCAGTTCACCACTGACCTTTTTTTTTTTTTTTCCTTCCGTACTGAGCAGTGTACTGATTGGTCAGGTGATGTTAATTTTGCATAACAGCAGCTCTGACAGTAGTGTGACTGCAATTCAAAGCACAGGTTTATATTAATGCGCTAGTTCTAGTATGTTATCATTTCTGTAGTAATTTACAGGCACACAACGTAACGTAAGTCTAATAATACCACTTAACAATTAGGTGTTTTTTTTTGTTGTATGGTGACGTTCTGTCTGTACGATTGATCCTTGATTTGTTCTGTGATTGAGCGTCAGGGCGCTTTTACCTTAACGAAGAAAAACACTTAGGTTCCATCTTTAGTTTTCCGTCAGTCACGCTTTGATGCGTTGTGTTAAAGTTCACCTGGATTAACCTTTCTGTTTTCACTTGTTCAGTCTTGATTACTTCTGGCTTTGTTATAGTCGAATCAAGCAGCCTGTTTGCTCCAAGACAAGTCATTCTGTGTTTAACGACGACTTCCTTTACATTTGCGATATCTTGAGGTACGAAGAAGTGACAGCAGAGTTAAATGCTTTCTTACTGCGTGTTACGTTCTACGTAAGAAATAGGGGTTTTACGTTTTATGTTAGAACACTGTGTTTTTGTTGAGAAGCAGTGATGCCAAGGGCCTATGGGCAACATAATTTCAGTGGAAGTTATTTTTAATGATCTGCAATTTAGAACAGAGGAGTTTACGCTTTTCAGTTTCTCTGTAACGTGACCATTGTTAGTGTGGTAATCGTTCGTCTTATAAACATCGAGAGAGAGAGACAGAGGAATTGGCTGTACTGAATGTGACCGATAGAACGACACGTATTTTCTTTAGTAAATTGTAGCCATTGGCAAACATGCTGTGGTGTGAAAGGAATAAATAATGAGTTTGGGGTTGAGTTTATTCATGTAAGCTACGTTAATTTGCGTTAATTTAAGGAACGAATCGGTTTTACTGTTCCTGGTTCGCTGCGTGTCATGCCCCAGCTTTACAGCGCTATGTAGCTAGTTAAAAACTGCTAACGTTGTTCTTCTTTCGGCCGCTCCTGTCTGGGGTCGCCACAGCGGATCCTCCGTCTCCATTATTGAAGTCTGGTTTTATGAGCCGTATTTGATTTGGCTCAGGTTTTACACCGGATGCCCTTCCTGACGCAGCCCTCGCATTTAATCCGGGATTGGGACCGGCACCGAGGGCGCAGTAGCTCGCTCAACACCAGGGGCTGGGTTTGGAGATTGACGTAGGGCTCAAACCCATGACCCTGAGATTAAGAGTCTCATGCTCTACTATGTATATTGTGTGTGTGTGTGTGTGTGTATGTATATATATATGTATGTATATGTATAGTAGTGTAAAAATGTGTTTTCCAGTCACTATATCTGTCTTGAGTGTAAACACACACACACACACACACACACACACACAGAGGGGAAAGTGACTCAGAGGTTATGCACATGTCTGTGCTAATTTTTACTAAATGGTTCAATTAATTACTTTTTATACAACCTTTATAACTTCTTATCTTTTATCAGTTATTAATATTTATGACTCACATCAGTAAGAATATTAAGCCACACTGAGGCTTGTATCACACAGATGTCGCCAAACGTGTCCACACACACACACACACACACACACACACCATTACACAGGCCAGATGTAGTGTGGAAGTGTGTGTGTGTTAGTTAGACTCAAAGCACTTATACCAAAAGAATTAGAAGACAGTATAGTAACATCATCTTAATTTATTACGCGACTGAAAAGTCATAGAAAATCTCGCCATCTTTGTTACATAGGCTAGAAATTAAAATGCTTCAGATTAAATATTGAGGAACTGAAAGACGTGCATGCTTCAGCCGTGTGTGTGTGTGTGTGTGTGTGTGTGTGTGTGTGTGTGTGTGTGTGTGTCTGCTTGTGCCATGATTGATGGTTGTTAATGTTATCTGTACGTGAATTCTCAGGTATGTGGCCCCTTCCTTCATGTGCGAGTCTCATGTGAGTGTCCTTGGACACTGTACAGACACTGGCCACGTTTCTTCCAACACACACACACACACACACACACACTTGCACAGTGACCTTCAGTCTGTTGGCTTACCTGTAGGAGGATTATCAGGAATATTGATAAATAACATGACAAGCAACGTTATAAGGCGGAATTTTCTGCTCTCTGTCTGTGTCTGTGTCTGTGTAGGTGTCTGTGAATCTGTACACAAGGAAATCCTTTATACTCAGCACTCAAGGAAATTAGTTTCGATGATGATATTGTTGAATTCTCAAATCTGATTGGTCACATTGCTGTGGATTCATTTCCCATAGCAGCAGCTCTTATAGTAGCGCAACTACAAATCACAGGTTTATAATAACGCGCTCGTTCCCCGCTTCATCACGCCACCACGTCGCTGATTACTTTACTACAGCACCAAGTGTTTTCACTTTGTCTGTAGTTTATTATCTTGGTCGCGGACTTGTTGCCGTGTCGTTATTTTTTACCCATCATGCACTTTAAATCGAGTGTACAGCTGATGTACAGTACATCCTTACAAAGGACAAGGTGTAATCTCCTGTACACTTTGTATAAACCTGCTGTACTAATTATTGCTTGTCTGGCAGTGTTTATTACGCCGTGTTGTTTCCGCTCTGCTCCTCCCCCAACTGTTCATTCACCGTTCATTTTAATCCTGAGCACAGCACTATCAGACCATATGAGTAAAATAACAGAGGAGGAGTGATGGACAGAACGGGTGTGTGGGTGGAGAGATGGGGGGGGTATTCTTTGGTTTATAAAGAAGCGGCAGGAGAGAATGGGAGGACGATGGAAGGAGGGGAGAACGTGAACACAACCCCAGGACCGATCCTCCGGCTCATCACCGTGCCCTAATATGGAGGCGTCAGAAAAAGCGAGGAAGAGCGAGCAGCACAGGCCAAAGAGAAGCCAGAGAAAAGAGAGAGAGAGAGAGAGAGAGAGATATGAAATGAAGCAAGAGAGGTTCGAAGTTCAAAAGGAAGCAAGTTCAAAAGGACAAAGAAATCATGCATGAGTGCTGAGTGTTTGATTAACATCTTATCAGATTAGCACCTTATCTGGTTCTCTTCTTTCTTTTCCGCTTTTCCTCTCTGTCTCTCTCTCTCTCTCTCACAGCCTTTCTCTTTTTCAAGTTATGCCTCACTCTCTCTCACTCACACACACACACACACACACACACACACAGTCAGTCTCCTGTGAGATTAATTTTGTCTTTTCACTAAATTCCTTTCAGTTTCTAATTCTCTCTGTCTTTCTCTCACACAGATGCACGCTGACACTGTCATTCTCTTTTCACTTAACCCTTTTTTAGTCTCTCTCTTTGTCTCTCACTCAAGTCTCAAGTCTCTCTCTCTCACAGTCTCTCTCATACACTCACATTATGAGTCTGTGTCTCTCTCTCTCTCTCTCTCTCTCTCTCTCTTCCCCCCACCCCCTTAGTGAGTTGGCAGACTGAATGGAAACACTGTGATTAGTTGGGAGAAGAGCAGAGCCGAAAGATAGACGGTAGCCCTTTGGCGTTTATACACAGACACACACACACACACGCACGCATGTGGTAATCAACGCATCATGTGCAAAAAGCATTTCCAGGATTTAATCCTTTCCAGAGAAGTGAAGAGCTGCAACATGCCAACCACAAGACAAAGCTAGCACAGGTCAGGGGGTCATGTGACAGGAAGTGGTGCACGCTCAGTAAAGCTAGATGTGAGCGTAAAATGGAAATCTTTTCTGATTCGGAGTATAGCGGTATTTCATTTCCATATCTTGATCACCACCTAACTTTCAGAATGTTGTGTTCTCACTGGATGTCGAACCTAGTCAGAGCAACCTGAGGAACGTCACTGTAGGCCATGGCTTTTTAAATTTGAATGAATTAATTAATTTATTTTTGATTTATTATGTCTAGTAAGATCTTGTCCCTCATACAGCCTTTTTATTGTTTAAATCTCTAATCAAATCCTATTTTATATCGCCCTGAGTTCCTCATTTCTGGGGCTTCAGGGGAANTTCAGGGGAAAGAAGTTTTCTGTGTGGGAGTAAGTGAGTGAGTGTGTGTGTGTGTGTCTGTGTGTGTGTGTGTGTGTGTGTGTGTGTGTGTGAGTCGAATCATAGTGACACACTGAGCTATGGATGAGCGTGATGTCATCAGCAGATTCACACACACATGCCAGTCACTCACTCTGACAGATAGAGATTGAGGAAATCACACACACACCCACACGAGACACCAGTACAGTGAGTGTGTAGGACATGGATGCCTCTCTCGTGGGGATGTGTGCGCTTTGTCCTGGTGTGTGGATTGATATTTACCTTTAGGATTGTGTGTGTGTGTGTGTGTGTGTGTGTAGAAAATATTCTCCCGGCTTGTTGGGATGTGGTTTTGATAACATTATGATGAGTGTCCAGTCCCAGGATTGGTCAGCGTTCATGCACGTGCGGTCCGCCCCCAGGTTCACGTGACTGCTGTTTGCACGTGGAGTAAACAACAAATAAAATAATAGAAATTAAAATTAAGAGAACATATGACAGTATTTTAAGCCATGTTAAATTGTTATTTGTCTGTGTGTGTGCGCGTGTGTGTGTGTGCGCAGGCTTAAAGACGTATCTTATCTCGGGGAAGAAGATGGGCTCACAGTGTGGCTGTTCTCAGAACAGTCTGGGACGAGACTTCAGCGAAACGCCAAGGCCCTCCCCGCACACACACACTTCTGAACTCTCACATTCGGCTGTGGCTGACCACATTAAGGTAGGTCTCNACACACACGTCGCATACACCCATGTCTCCTCTCTGGTCCACACACACACACATCTCCGTGTCACGTGTACATAAAGCCATTTACAGGCCATTAATGCGTGCTCTCTCTCTCTCTCTCTCTCTCTCTTTATTGCTGTCTCTAGACTCCTTGCCTGTCCTGTACTGTAGTAGTGGAGGCTGCTGGGAATTTGCTGCCTGATGAGACGACACAAAATGGCTGCCAGGATGAATACAAAGCCAACAGCAGCAAGGTGAACACCTCAACATAGAGCAATAAACACAAATCGCAATCTTCATCACACCAGAGACTAGTGAATGTATTAGTCGACTAATCTACACAACCCGATAGTAATCTGAATGGACCAGTTAAAAAAAATCAGCTCGAGCACCTGCGTAAGCCGACTCTGAATACAGAGTATGTGTAAATATTGACCTATCTTTTGACGAGTGTGTTTGGCTGTTGCTCTTTTGATGATGATGTCACCATGCGGCTTCTCCTCAGGATAATCCACAGGAGCAGTGGCTGATGGAAACACACAGTGATAACTTTCCATTTATATTCCACTTCCTTTAACGCTCTTGGCACTTACAAAACATTTGAATGGAAGTGTATATACGGGGTGCCGCTGATCTCACTAACAATCAGATCAGGTGCTTTGACATAAGCAGGAAATGAGCTTGTGCCCTTATTGATAAATTCGCTGGCTGTGGTGTTTTCAACCCAAACACACTGCGGTGAAGAGCCTTTCAGCTCACTTCAGGCCAGTCCGAGATGTTTTAGACTATACATGTATTAAAACAAACCCACACACACACACACACTAACACACAGAGGCAACAAACAGTTTAACTACGATGTACTAACTAGTGTTTTATTCTGGAGGCTTTGCTCATGTAACACAGCAAATCTAATTTATTTCTTCAGTCCTATTTTTAGGATTTTTGCAGTGAAGTGACTGAGTTTGATGGGATTGTTGAGAGTGTAGTGGCATTTACACACACACACATCACGTTTAGTTGCTATAGTAACAGTGCTGGCATGTGCATGAGTAGCGTAGGGCAGCCGAAAAGGGTATTACAGCATTGGTTGTGACGTATATAATTACATTATAAAGGCAGTGTACGCAAAATGACATGTGACATTTAACCAAAACGTCTGTTTAAGAAATGTAATTGAGGTGAAGTTATGCATCTAAATGGGATCTTCTGTCCTCCTCAGTTCCCGAAAGCGGTGAACGGGCTTCTCAGTCCGCTGTGTGAGGAGGCTGTCCGGGCGAGCCAGGCCTCCTTGTGCGAGATGCTGCAGAAGGACAGGAGTCTGGGGGCGGGGTCGACAGGGGGAGGTGGATCCGGGGCCGGAGGAGGTGGAGCCATGGACCACTCGGCATTAATTCCACTCCGCAGCAAAGGGTTCAGAGAGAAGAGCGACGTGCACTTTGTGGAAGTCATTAAGGAGGACAGGTGAGAAAAGAGACAGGTGGAGAGTCAGAGAGGCTTTGTGTTTGACATTTTGTTTCTGTAACTTGTTTCTTTTTCTTTCTTTTGTGCTCATTCTTCCTCCGTCAGCTTGATGAAAGATTATTTCTTCAAGCCGCCAATCAACAAACTGAGCCTGAACTTCCTAGAGAAATCTCTGGAGTCTGCCTATCGTAAGAACTACCAGCAGGAGGTACACACACACACACACACACACACACACACACACACACACACTTGTGACTTGTCCCAAATCAGAACCTGTTCACTATGTAAGCCACACAGATACCATCAGAAATATCTCCTCATCAGAATGTCCCAAATCAGACCATCACAAATGTCTCACCATCGGCACCCAGGCATTTCACAACCCTGTGACTCGGGACACATCCATAATAAACTGATGATGGTGAGAAATTTGTGAGGGTGTTTATAGCCTATAGACTAAAGAGAGGGTGGTTTGGAACACATCCGCAGTGGAATGATGGTAGTGAGATTGTTGTGGGAAATAGGGTGTGGTTTGGGCCACATCCACAGTTTCCTGTGGGCCGATGAAGGTGGGCTGTGTCCCAAACCACACACCTTATTGAAATGCACCACAACTGGTAGGGTATAATCGCTTAAGAGCTGCGACGGACTCAACATCCCGCCTTCCTCAGCACACTGGCACTGTGGGTGTGTCCCAAACCACAGCCTCTTTCCTATATAGGTCACTTAAGGACCAACAAAGCCATTTCAATACCATCTTTCCACTGCGGATGTGCTCCAAACCTCACTCTCTAGTACATAGGCTATAAACACCCTCACAAATGTCCTTATTTTGTGGCTGTGTCCTGATGGATTGTGAAGTATTCTTCTATACACAACTAAAACAACTCCTACAACTTCTATATTCCCAAATCACATACTCTAATACTCTGCATTATACACTATGCTAAATAGTGCACTATATAGTGAACAAGATGTGGTTTGGGACACTTTTTTTCCTCCCTTGATCCCAGCGTTAATTAAACATAAAATATTAATAACAGCAACCGTGTAGTTCTGGCACTACATAGTCAGTCTCTCTCTCTGTCTCTCTCTCTGTCTCTCTCTCTCTCAGGTGATAAGCCACACCCCCGTGCAGACGTTCGCCAGTCCTGTGTTTAGCTCTCTACTCGACGTGCTGCTGTCGTGCGCCGTCTTCCTGGCACTCACGCTCGCCTGCTTCCTCTACCCGATGGTTAATATGGAGATGCCTCCTGCCACCACGGTCGGCCTGGCGGTGACCGCCGCCGTACTCGAGCTCGTGTCTCTCATCCTGTCCATTCGGTGAGCGAACAACAGAACAGCGAGATAGCGGTCAAAATTCACTAAGGCACATTTTCAGCCCTCGCTATGAATATCCTTTTTGTGTCTCAGTTTTTGCAGGTGACATTGCTTATATTTTTTTCATTTCTGACAGGCTGAGATTTTTGTTATCTTTCTGCCGTAGTAGTACACATCCACTTGCAAATTTTTTTCATGCCATTCCATTGTCTCTCTCTGCTCACCCGTGTGGTGGCCTGTAGATGTGGAGGGAAGATATTAATCTGAGCCTGAAGGCTCAGCTTCTTTTAGATATCTTTGGTTGAAGTACCTCATTCTTATTGTATTATCTGAAATAGTAATGAAGAATAATGACATTGTTCTGTGAAGCTTGTTTGGTTACTTGCTTAGTCTTCAGTGCTGCTGCACCTCGTACCCGTGCCAAACGCAGTAGCATGTTAGCGTTGCTGTGCTGAGATTAAATTGTAAATAAGTGTAGGGACAAGGTAGGTGTACCTCATAACAAGCTATTTTGGAGTTTACAGACGAACAAGGAGAATTTTACATGTAGATGAGACCGAAAGAAAGCATCATTCATCTGTTCTTCATGCACCTCAATGCGCATTAAGAATAGTGGTGTGCATCTCTCCTTCCGGGAGGCCACGCCTCTTCCAGTGAGACTGACAGTTACAGAGGAGAGGCCACTCCTCCTCAGTGAGACTGACAGTTACAGAGGAGAGGCCACTCCTCCTCAGTGAGACTAACAGTTACAGAGGAGAGGCCACTCCTCCTCAGTGAGACTGACAGTTACAGAGGAGAGGCCACTCCTCCTCAGTGAGACTGACAGTCACAGAGACCACGCCTCCTTCAGTAACACTGACAGTCACGGAGACCACGCCTCCTTCAGTAACAGACAGTCACGGAGGCCACGCCTCCTTCAGTAACAGTCACAGAGGCCACGCCTCATCATTACCTGTACAGAGATTTATTTAGTGTAAATACACGCTGCTTCCTGTCAGTGCAGCCATGTCTTTAAAAAGCACCAGTGCCCTAATGTGAATTAGTGAATTTCTACACCCCCATTTAACCCTCACCTCCATCCACACAGTATGACCTTCTACCTGGACAACGTGTTCAGCTGCACTCAGTCACTTCTGAAGCTGGTGTCCGGCTGGGTGCCCCGTCATGTGGTCGGCGCTGTGCTTGTGTCGCTTCCTGCCATCTCGGTTTTCTCGCATCTGGCCTGCAGCCTCCACCTGCACATTCAGGTAAGAGAAAAAGAGAGGTAAGGACATGGAGGCTTTAATTCAGTTTTTTTTTTTAAGTTTACAGTACACAGGTGAGAGAGATGGAGAAAAGCATTAATAGTCTTTCACATACAACACTGAATTTTGATTGGTCAGAGGGTGTCAATTAATTAACAGCAGCATTTATATTAATACGATTGTTATACGTTATTGTTTCTCTAATAGCAGGGAATTACAGGGAACTAGTAACTAGACCGCCTACGCCAGACGATCGACATAGACAGATTTAAAGAGTGTAACTGTTGATGTGGTGAAGTTTTCTGTTAGGAGCCGTTTATTTAGCATTTTTGAAAGGCGTCTCAGCCCTTTGTGACAGTTGGCGGTAAACTGTAAGCTTTCCGACAAAGGAAAGTCTTCATTTAATTTACACCCACTTTCTTTTTTCCAGTTAAATCACCTGACTTCAGTGTAACGTTGACTGATAATGGTCTATAAAGTATGTTTTTACAGATACGGTACATGAATTTATGGCTACTTTTAAGATCAAAGTCCAGCTATTTGTGAAGCTGGCTATTAAAGAGTAACTAAAAATAGGTTCTGATGACACGTAGGAAACGTGTTAAACCATCACAGTAGAGTAATATATAATTGTTATGTGCGTGTGGCACTTACTGATTGGTAGAAAACAACAGGACAAGGCCTAGTACACTTGCTGTATGCAGGTCTCTGTTGCCATTAATGCATTACTTGAGTATTTGCTTTTCTCATGTCCTTTTGTTGTTGCGGTAGGTATATATGTTCCTGTGCAGTGCCATCATCATTGCCATCATCCAGTACTGCAATTTCTGCCAGCTGAGTTTCTGGATGCGCTCGGTTCTGGCCACCGCCGCAGGAGTGTCTCTGCTTGCTTTACTCTACAGTGCCTCCACCAGGCCAAGGTCAGTCACCACAGCACTGAGTAGCAGAGGCTTTTCAAAGGAAAATCTCTTCTAAATTTATAATTTAGCTCAGTTCTAATTCAACACCATGCTTAACATGGCAGTGGATCAGGATTTCCTTTTTAACTGGGGTCCAAAGTATGTTATGTACAGGTATTCACCAGCATTGTGAAAGTATGAACTGTCTCAAGGTTGAGCAGTATGCCATTGCTCCAGTTACTGATGGTGATTTTTTTTGTCTTCCAGCACCAGCATCGGTTTTCCAGTGACTGGGTAAGTGTGTTTTATGCTGCCTAGGAGATCGTCCCTGGTGTACTGCACGCTGATTTTAGATCCATTTGGAGGCTGATTCACTGTATTTAGTATTTTGGTAACTGAGTCTGAGTCACTGCGTCTCTTTTCCCGCCACTGTTACAGGAACTTGAGTAACAACAGTCTTGACACAAGCTGGACAAGTGAATTGAATCCCACAGCTCTAGAACACCTGGTTCCAGAGACGCTCTTGTCGTTCTTCCTGCTGCTGCTTCTTGTGTGGTTCCTCAATCGTGAGTTTGAGGTCAGCTATCGCCTGCACTACCATGGCAACGTGGAGGCCGACAAGCACCGCATCAAGATCCAGACCATGCGCGACCAGGCCGACTGGCTGCTGCGCAACATCATCCCCATCCACGTGGCCGAACAGCTGAAAGTGACGCAGAGCTACTCCAAGGACCATGACAACGTCGGTGTGATCTTCGCCAGCATCGTGAACTTCAGCGAGTTCTACGAGGAGAGCTTCGAAGGTGGTAAAGAGTGTTACCGCGTGCTGAACGAGCTCATCGGCGACTTCGATGAGATGCTGCGTAAGCCGGCGTTCTCCAGCGTGGAGAAGATCAAGACCATCGGCGCCACCTACATGGCGGCGTCGGGGCTAAATGGACGACAGTGCCGCGATCAGACGCATCCGCATGCTCACCTGCGCGCCCTTTTCGAATTTGCGATGGAGATGATGCGCGTAGTGGACGACTTCAACAAGAACATGCTCGGCTTCCAGTTCAAGCTGCGCATTGGCTTCAATCATGGACCGCTGACCGCCGGCGTCATTGGCACCACCAAGCTGCTGTATGACATCTGGGGCGACACAGTGAACATCGCCAGCCGGATGGACAGTACTGGTGTCGAGTGCCGCCTTCAGGTGAGTGAGGAGAGCCACGCCGCGCTTAGTGCGATGGACTACGCCTTTGATTACCGCGGCACAGTTAACGTCAAAGGGAAGGGGCAGATGAGGACCTATCTGTACCCCAAAGTTAACGAGAGCGGGTCCAAACAGTCCTCCCAGCCTCCGAGCAAGGAAGAGAATACCAACAAACTGCCCAACAAGGTGCTCACCATGGCACCCAATTCACCACCCTCATCATCGTCTGCAGCCAATCACAGTCGTTCCTCTTCTTCCCCCAGTGCCTGTCGAAACGACTGCGGGGTGCCACAGGGACCTAGAGTAGGCCCGTCTAATTTGTCAGAAGAATGGCACAAAGACACTTTCAGAGACCCTTTGCTCACAGGCGAGTCTTCGGCGAGTTCTCCACCCGCGCCAACTTTTGTTGGCACACAGCCACCTTCAATAGCACAGATTAGCGCTCCGCTAGCCAGACCAGAGACACCTTTACGAGTTGCAGAAGAAGAGGAGGAGGAGGAGGAGGAAGAAGAGGCAAATGAACGCTCAAGGCTCAGAGTCGGAGAGAGGCTTTAATCTGCCCCTGAAGCTGCTGATCTTCACTGTCTGTCTGCCTCACTTCTCTCTTTTCTGGGGCATGAGGGTATATATTTCACTGAGGTTCACCTCCTGAGGTGCCTTAAAAATCAACAGTAGATGTAGGAGACCAATCTGTTTGGCCTCGTACTTAAAGAACTCCATCACGTTAAACTAAAGAAGGTTGTTTAGGGCGGGTTTCTGTGTGGATCACAGTCTGGCACAAAATGAAAGACAGGAAAAAGTTGAGCGGCGGGTTTTTACGTTTCCGAGGTTCTCATTATTTCAGTGGCGTGCTTTTTATGTTCGTTAAAGTGCCTTCGGTAAAGATGAATACGCGCACACGATCAGATAACTACATGAACAAATCGGAGATGATGGAACAATGCTAGCATGCCGTTTTTAAAGACTATGACAATGGACAATTCTGTGGTTTTTTTTGTTTTTTTCGATTTATTTTCCTAATACAGTTTTGTTAATATATTGCAGTTATTTTTGCTGTATTCGTTTCTTAATTTCAAAATATTGACATGTGACCTTAAGGATGAAAAAAGTGCCAGTGGCTAGAAGTAAGCAGAAGTGTTGAATCCTAGATCAGGGGAATTTAATTTTATTAGGTTAGATCATTGCTCTTGGGCAATCACTACTTTGTCAAAAAGTTGTAAGGAGTTTAAAATTTGAACTGCATTTTTTTTTTGATAAGGAGCAAGTGTAAGCACAGCTATCCAACCAAGTTTTAACAAAATGCACACGAAAAAATTTGAGGTTTTACTCTCTGCTGTCTAATATCCTAAACATTAGAGACGATGATGGAGGTAGTGTTTGGGCTACAACGCTGTTCACGAGGCCCGTGCTAGCGTCGTGAGATAATTGCTAGCGAGGGGATACGCAACGCACAATGCAACACAATGCCTGAAATGCAGCCGAACACTTTCCAGTAGGCATGTGCTGATATAAAATTTTTATTTTTCATTTGTCTGCTTTTAGCACAGTTTGCAATAATATTACCCTATTGTCGTTTTTATTTCATTACAAAAAAAAAAAATAATAATTTGCACCTCAGTTGGGGCACCAGTTCAATCCACTGTTATTTCAAAGTAAAAATTTTGTCGCATATAGTGATACACATCACAGAATATAAATTAATTAAGCAATGAAGCACACTAAGCAATTTTGGTTAAACAAGGCTTTACTGATATGTCATGTTGTGAAACCCCTGTGAAGTCCTATAAACTGCAAAACTCGAATATATAACGTTACCACGGCTAATGTCTTGTTTAAGACATTAAGAAAAGTCGATAACAAGCAAATCCAGAGCAGTACAACTGTTTCACCTTGATCTGAAGCGATTGCATGTTTGAATACTGAGGGTGCCATAACAATTGCACTCTGTTAATAAATTGGCCATGTTTTCTAAAGACGTTAAGAAAAACACCGGGCCTCGTTTCTCAATGTCCATGTAAAGTTGTGTTTAAATATTTTCATAGGCCAGACCGAACAAATTTACAAAAGTTTTACATTTAGCCACGCCCACAATACTCCTTAAAAGGCAAGAGAGCTGAAAATGACAAAATGGCGACTAAACGGTGAAAGCGTGCCTCCTAAACACAGCGTGCGTTAGTAATGCAGCTCGGACACTGCACTAACGCTTCCTCCTTTTAGAGGGCGCCATTACTTTTGTTCTAACCGAATAGCTAGTCTTGTTTATTTCACAAACCGTTTCATTAAATCCTTGCGTATGATTGAAACAAATAAGCGATTTAAACACGACTTCTATAAAATTTCTTCGTCAGATAGACGCTTCGAAGCCAATCAGTCGACGTTCACGTTAGTGAATCTCCTTACGCGTAAATTTGCACAAACTGGGAGCTTTTGTAGGATCGTAGGACGCGAACGTTTTTCCGAACTAATTGAATTTTCGTGAGCGCTGCGCTTCTCGTGTATACGCTCCGGCTCATAAGCGAGGCCCATCGTCACCGATTCATTGGCGTGATATTTAAAGATACGGATTTGCGAAACCTTTACCGGTAAAGCCCTGATTTATTTATTGGCGCATGCCTACTTGTGTATTTCCATTTACACACGTAAAGGGAGTCTTGTCATACGTTGGATCACTTTATCCCCATTCCAGTGGCTTCTCCTCACTTTGGTGGAGGTTCACATCACGTTACACTGTGCAGTGCTGTGCAGCAATACAGCGAAACCTCGCATTCATGACATTTCAGCCCAACAGCACAAAATATCGTTTAAGAGAATACAGTAAAGGAATCACAAGGGATCGTTTTTTTTTTTTTCCTTTCCTTCTTCTTGTTTTTCCAACAGCGAAGCATTTAGCCCAGTAATTACTGTGAATGATTTGTATTTGTTCTAAGAAGAGTTCTCTATTAATTGTTTCCTTAATCTTTGCTGAAGTAGGTTGAAAGCGTTCTCTGAAGCACTTCAGACGATGACGAAACACTTCAATATTTATGTCGGACATAAGACATGTCCTGCTTGAGTGGGATTGATTTCTCGGATCGTGCCAGTAGCGTTCGGTGTCCGCGCTCTCCCGTGGCCTTGGTGGGAACCTTTCTGCTGTATCTGCGTTTCCAGTCGTGCCATGTTATAAAATGGGTTGCTCTCTTTGGTGGAATAGAGTTTTCTTACTTTCGTTCTCTAGTGCCTTTTGTTTTTCTTTTTCTGTCCCCCCCTTTTTTTTCTCTTCGCACAAGTCTCTCTGTAGTCTTTCAGACACTTCTGCTCCCCCTTTCAGTCAGTCCACGAGGGAATAATCTTTTTTTTTTTTTTTTTTTTATGGCATTACCTTTCAACCATGTAGCAGATCAAGACCTGAGGAAGTCGCGCGTTTGCGTCGTTACATTAGTTCTTTAGCGCACCGTCTTACGAGTGAGGAAGAATCCAGTCCAAGATTGAGCAGCTGAAGGTTAAAGGACTTGCAGAAGGGTTCTCTGCCATCACCATCAAAACTCTGCTGGTCTGGAAACAGGAAGGTCACAGCTCGGTTGCCGTGCCAACTGCGTAACCCCCGGTCACTAACCACCATTCGAAAGACGTGAAAAACGCACCGAGACTTTTGATTAATTGAAGTAATGTAAAAATACTAAACATTTTTTTAACAATTGCTGCATCTCACTCATTTGTAAGTACAAAATAAAACAACGCGTTTGTGCGATGCGAACGACGTACACTGTTTATCCACTCATTTACTTTTAATGTTGTGGAACGTCGACAAAAGAGTTTAGTTCCTATTCTCGCTTACGTTACAGCAGCTGTAAGCAGTCGTTCCATCACTTTCTTGTGTGACAAGAAACGCTTTACCTCCGAGTGTTACAAAGTGCTGACACTGGAGACTCCTTCCATAAATGTCTTGACCACATCAATAATTATAAAAATAATATATATATTTTTTTACTTTTTTGTTGAATAACGGCAGATCGTGGATCGGCTCTCTGACCGGTGGTTCTCGTAAAGCTTCACACGTTCCTCGGTCCAGCAGGTGATGATGGTGATGATGGTTAACTGTAGCTCTCTGGAAGTCCTGGGATTCAAACCCACAGCCTTCTGGTGACAAGCACTGCATTATGACAATAAACTCTTTACATTCGCTGCTTACTTGAAGCAGAAGGTCCTGAGACTTTCCCGATCTTTTCGTCTCCGAAAATGATCCAGTGCCTTTTTTTTTTTTTTATCCTCTCTAGCACTTTCTCCTAAATGAAATAAACCGTCTCCTGTATCGCAAGACTTTTTATTGTGCGTTTAAATTCCAGCTGCGTGGAAATAGAAAAAAAGAAAAAAAAAAAAAGATCAACACTGTGTATCTTGATATGGAAATAACTTGGGATTGAAAAGGGATTTCTTTCTTTCTTTAAAAAAAAAAAAAAGCGATTTATTGTATGGTGCACTGCTTTTCGACCACGCCACACTAAAGTCTGAGTCACTCCAGATGTTATGTATCACACCATCAGCAAGAAAATGTTAAAAAGAAAAAAAACAATGCGAGCTGACAGTATTTAAAGTTAATTACTCATTCATGCCTAGCTATGTGTTAGATTTTTTTTTGAAGTACCAAAATATGAATTTGTATGATGTTAAATGGGGACTAATGGGACAGTTAGAATGTTTTCACTCCAGCTCCCTCGCACCCGTGAGCACTTGCTACAGCTCTGATACCTTGTAGAGGCTAAAGGGAATAAACTTGAGGTTGTGTTCCAATACTGGTTTTACCACTCCATCGCTGACTTTCACTCCCTACTGACATCTTGACCTCTGACCCTAAACGGAGTAATTTGCAGTGGCTGAAGTTTGCTTCTTTGCATGTAAGGGAAGTATTACGTATAGGCTCCTAAACTAACCTGCATACGATTCCAACTTCAAGCTTGAAGAGGGCCACGCCCTCTCTCGCAGTCTGACGCTGGTGGGAGCGAGACATCGAGTTAGGTGTAGAGGAAAGCTTCAGTGTTTTCAGTTCTGTAATTGATTTTTGTCCGACGTGAAATGACGTTTTCGTGTCGGTTTGAGGGCCGAGGGATCGAGTCAGGATCGACGCTGACTTTACAAACACGAGATGATTATGGACTAAGCTTGTAACACAAGAAAATGCCATCAGGTCGTCTTCTGTAGGCAACACGACGGTGAACACTGTGACGTTTTGTTATTGGCACACTCCGGACAACTCGGAAAGTCGGTGCTTAGTACAGGAATGTGCGTTCCCGAGCATAGTTTCCTACATCACTGTAGCAAGGCGTCAAAATCGTACGTTCTAGGTCTAAAGCGTAAAAATCTTGGCGCGTCTGACTAAGCTAGCTTTGGGTTTTATGGTGCCAACGACTCCCTATGTTTTTCCCAGCGAGTTACCAGGTGAACTAACAGCCATACTAGCCAGTCAGTTACGGCCGTTTACAGAGTTCGAAGTCATTTCATTGTTCCTGCTAACATTTCAGTCCATGTTACGCTACTCGTGCGATACAGGGGAGGTCAGCGATGGTATAAACAGTATTGAGACACGGCGTACGTGAAAAGTTGTAATCGTAACTGTAATAAGAGGAGAAGCTAGCATGCTAGCTAGGAAACCTGCTAGCAAGCCAACTTAGAAGATATTTTAATAAATTTAAAATCGCTCCCATTGATGAGTCGAAATGGGACGCGAGTGTTTTGGTGATTTTTGAAGAACCGAGGTGTAATCTTAGCGGGAATTTCAGTTCATTTAGTCAGAGAGGAGAAATCTGTAGAAAAGTCGTGCCTTTATGTTGGAAGCTGATTATTTATCTTAAAGATGAATATATGTGTGTTAAAAAAATGGATTAGGTTTTGGAGTGGTACCAAAGGTGAAAAAAAAACAAAGAAAATGAAAAGCGTGCCATCAAATCCACCTTTTTAATGAGTATTATATATTTGCCATATGGGAGGATGCTATTATGTGAACCAAAGAGATCTGACAGAAATTTATTTTGCCTTCGATGTTTATTTTTTTGTGTGTAGTATATGTCACATGTTTGAATATGATTTTATTATTATTATTATTTTTCTGTGCACATTATACATTTAATCCATACATGAGCATAATCTGTATACATTTGCACAATTCACTTTGTATGTACATATCCATATGTATTAATGTCTTTTTTTTTTTTTGGAAAATTTCAAGATTGAAAATAACGTGCATGTGCCAGATTTGGAGAGCAGGAAAAAAAAAAAACGAGAAAAAAAAAAAAAGCTATTGTCACTGGTGTGTTGGTGTGTGGTTGTGATTTCTTTGAGTGTGTGTGAGATGATGTCAGCTGGAAGAAGACAAAAATAATATAAATGGAAAAGGGTGTATATTTGTTATTTGTCACTTTAAAAGCACATTAGATTTGTTTTTTTGTTTGTTTGTTTGTTTTTTTCCCAGTTAATTTTCACTTAAATAATTGTAGAAATTGGATTGAATTTTCCTTCTCCAGCTGCTGCTTAGATTTCTTTTTATTCCTTTTGCTCAAAGATGAACCAAGGAACTTTAACCCGCATGTCATATTTTAAAGTATTGAATGCGTCCCCGAGCTGTAAATTCTGTACGTTTAGATATTTCTCACTGTTCAGAAATGCCTGAAGCCTTTTCATTCGCTCTCTTTCAGTCTTTTACGTTGAGTATCTGCTGATCTGCAGGGAGGTTATTAGGGGGCCAAGCACCAGCGTTGCTCTTGAGATTGAATGTTTTCGTATTAAAACTAAGGAGCCTAACGATGTGGAAGGAGAAATGTTTCGTGACAGTCTGGATTTATAACGAAGAAATCTGAACTTTCATTCCTTTATTTGAATTTGTAAGTGAGCTTTTGTAGCTGAAACTCAGTTTTATGAATGAAATTCAATTCTGTAATAATCAAGTGGAGAAATTTCAATTTCAAATATTCTGTGGCACCATCCACATTTTTACGTTACATCCAGGGACTTTGGAAAAGCAAAAGAGTGCAGATTTACCTGCAGCCACTGATGTCTTGTTTTAAGCCATGCGATACGATTCCCCTTCGATGTAATTCCGCTAAAAGAATTACTCGTATTACAAATGGAAATAACGGCATTAAAGTTCAGACTTTGAAATTCATTCCTCGTTCCCCGTCGCTAGGGCCTGTTTTAATCATCTTCCTGTGGATTTAAAACTCGAGCGCGCGTTTCCTTGATTTTCTTCTTTAACGAGAAGAAAAAACGCAAAATACCCGAAGCCATGGAATAAAATTTCAGTTTGATGATTTTAAATAAAAGCATAAGCGTTCCTTTATTTATCGATTTTTAATTCAGATCGTAGTGGCACATTTTCAGTCCATAACATCAATGCGTTAGGATCAAAGCGTCCGCGAGCCGCCTTGGAAATAAATCCTACAGTTTATTCATGCAGTGTTAGAAAAAATATATATTTTTAACTGAACTCGTTAGGAAAATAAAAATGGATCAGAACGTTGTATTCGTAGCCATTCTGTCGACAACGAGCGCAAAATGCGACGCTTCTCGTGAACCGAATCTCAACTTGCTCAGTTCTTCCTACATAGGACCATCTATCTATCTATCTATCTATCTATCTATCTGGTGTAATCAGTAAGAGTAGCTGCGTGTTTAAAAGCGCGCACGCTACAGTGTTTCTTTAGAGAAAAATAAAGCGCTTTGGCTTTGGAGGTGTATTTCTGGTGCTTTGTCGCCCCCTATCGGTGGAGCTGCGCATGCGCGCTTCTGCGTGACGCTCGTCTCATTACGTAAGCGCGTGCATGCGCGTGCGAGCCCCTCCCCCTCTAGCTGGAAAAAGAAAAAAAAACTTTTTTTTTTTTTTGTATCGAAGGAATCAACAGCCGCCATCTTGTCGCGGCTTGGAAATCAGGATTTCGATACGGCGCTATTTTTTAACTTCGAAACGGCGCGTCCGAGGCGACGTTCGACGACAACTTTCGGCCCAAGACGCCGCCGTTGAACCGCGACGAAGCTTATTTTGGCGAAAAATCCTGGAATTGAGCGGCATTTCGTCGGCCACGAACCCCCCCCTTTTCGCGTTATTACCTTTGATTTCCCCCTTCGGTCCGTGTCGTTTAAACTGAGAGAGGGGGAGCCGTCGGACGACAGACAGCATCGACGGGACATTTGCAAAAAATTAGAATTAACATTATGATGCATTTATGCATTTTTAAAGGCGTTTCGGATGTTTTTTTTTGCACGATTTTTTTTGACGTCAGAGAAAAGGTTTTGATGAGGATGCACATTTAACATCGCCGCGACGAGGAAACGCAGCGCCGAGAATTCCTCTGGAATACCTACATTCCCCCAAAAAAATCCAAAACTCTCTTTTCTTGAAAGGAAATAATTTTTTTTCTCGAGGCTAATTTAACGACGATAATGTGGGTGTTGGGTGTTGGATTATCATGGGGTAAATGGCGGTGGCGCTGTTGGTACTTTTTTGAGAATTCCTCCTCCTCGCTGCTAGCTTAGCTAATTAGCAAGTCAGCCTGAGACGTATAAACAAAGTGAATTTCGTGGAGCGTTGTTTCATTTCCGCCTTGAAAGGGTTCCCTGTGTGATTATTTTGCTACATCTAATCTAGAAAAAAATGGCTGATAATCTGCTCGATCCTGGACCTCCGAGTGCGAAGAGGCCGAAGATGACAGCACCTGCCTCAGACGGGCCAGGTAACGCTAGCTAAAGTAACTTAAATGTCAAAAAAGAAAAGTTTACTGTCGGTTTTTCTTCTCTCTCACACTCACCACTACACACCAAACACAACTAAAATGTCCTGGCTGAGGTCCAGTCCTTGTATTTAGCGTTTCATTGCAGTAAAAGTGCTGTGTTTACTCTATATTACCGCTGAAGCTAGCTTCATACCAGAGCACTCCGCTAGCTAGCGGCTAACATTGCAGCGTAGTTTCTCCTGTCAGATTAGACACCTTAAAGTGGCTCTTTTTCATCGTTTTTTTGTTTTAAGAAGGAAGCAACACATTTGTAACAGTGTCCACAAAGTCATTTTGTATTAATTGTCCTTACATGTGCAGAAAAAAATCGCTATTTGAAGTACAGAATGGAAGAAAACGCCTTAACGCCCTAAACGTACTAGCGCACTTAATAGTAGGGGAGAAAAGGCAGTGCGCGCGCAGGGGCGCCGCGGCGCTCGGGCACTCTGTAGTACGCGAGTATGTGAGTGTGGATCTCAGCGCTCGCCTCATTCAGTGCGAAAAAGCTCCATAATCATCTGTGGGTCAGTTCGAGTTAGCTCATTAACTGTCCACTTCTTTCATCTGGGACGTGTGTTTTGAGCTGATAAGGCTTTAATACTAACTAAATCAACCTTTTTTGGCTTATATTGTTTGGATACTCAGGTTAACATGTCATAAAACTTAAGTAGCTCTCAATTTTCAAATACATATTCAGTGATATTTAATATCATTTTATTTATTTTTTTTAAAAAAGGTGACAGTCAATAAAAATGGCAGGAAAAATACATTTGAAAAAGTATTTTACATTTAGAGTGTTTCCTACTTTTCAGTGTCCTCTCGCAGGTTTCGCCGAAAGGCTCCGTACCAAAAAAACCCAAAACTGTACGAATTCTACGCAAAAAACGAAGGGATAAAGCATGCCGTGATAGGAAAGTAATCAGTGCGCGATGACGCGAAGCTCAATTCGGCTGTACGTCCATCCCAGAGCGTTTTATTCCTCTTACGCCACGACGTTTAAAATTGATTAAAGAACGCCACGTCATAATTTTTATCTGTTTATAGTTACATTTGACGTTAAGGTTACGAAAAAGAAAAGTAGTTAGTGCTTGTTATTACTCACGTCATAGCTATAAACGTGCGTTCCATCACCAGGCTTTCTTATTATAGAGAAGAGAAGAAAAGAAAGAAAAAGAAGAGAAAAGCAGCTGTGAAGATTTTACTTATAGATTGCTGACATTGGAGACTCCTTCCGTTTTCCTTTGATAAACAGATCGAGGTAGTAACGTCATTTATCATTTGTTTTGGATCACACGGCGAGTCCGCAGTACAAGTCTGTTGCTATAGAAACGATAACGTATCAGGACGGTATAATACAGACCCGAGGCTTTAAGGCTGCAGGGCTGTCAGAGGTGCTGCGCTAGAAAATTAATCAGCACCTCCTGCCCGTTTAAGCACTCGGGAGGAGAGACGTAATTTAAAGCAGACCGGTCGTGCCGAGCCGAGTCCATCCCGGCGCTTAACGCTGGCGACGGAGCCGCAACTCTGCTGTTGCGTCATTTTCCAGAAGCACGTTTCATCACGCACTAAATGCCGACTTTCTGCTTCTGTACACACCTCGGCTCCGACTGTCAAACGTTTCCTCTACAGTGCTGTGCAGT
>CM074969.1:15118140-15162868 GCA_037577455.1 Pangasius macronema
GACCCGAACGGAGACCTCGGTCTGATGGCCATGTCCTCGAATGGCGGCGGAGCGGGCTCGACGGGGCTGGCGGACGCCGCCGCTAAGCACAAGCAGCTCTCCGAGCTCCTGCGAGCCGGCAGCGGCGCCAGCCTGAACCTGGCGGCTCTGAACTCGTCCAGCCCGGCGCCCGGGGGAGGCATGGGGCCTCAGCTGGGCGCTCTGGGTAAGAGTCCGCTGGGCCAGGGCTCTCCGTCGCACGCCTCCCCGACACCAAAGCCAGCAGGAGCCACACCAGGCCCACCGGGGAACGGCGCCATGGGCCTGAACGCCGGCTTCAACCAGGCCATGCTGAACAATGGCATGATGCCACAGAGCGCAGCCGCGCAGCAGCAGGGCCAGGTGATGAACGGGACGCTGGGGCCGGGCGGGCGTGGCAGGGGCGCGCCAGTCATGCAGTACCAGGGGCCGGCGTCTGTAGGGCAGCAGGTGGCGGCGGCAGCAGGGGCGGCACCAGGAGGCGCGGGCAGTGTGCTGGCGGAGACCCTGACGCAGGGGGCGCCGCAGATGGGCATGAACGCCCAGCAAGCAGGCAACATGAACAAGGTGAGACGCTCGCTCTTTCCTCCCGTCGCTCATCTCGGGGCTGCGCTAAAATACCCAAAGTCATAGAACAAGCATACTTCTTCATACCTCTTCAAGGCAGACGTGTGTCTGATCTCGTTTTAGTACAACCTGTTTTCAGACAGGTCACGTGACTGTAACGTGTATGTAGCGCGAGAAATACGAACTCAAATAATAATAAAAAAACGTGGAAGAGTTGTTTCTCTGACACGTCCTTTTAAGGATGCCACAAACGCTCTGTTGGTTTCACTCAGAGAACGCGTTTTTTTTCCCGGAGGCTGTTCGAGTCAGTGTCACAGGTACGCCGTCGATCCTGATAAATCACCGTCCTTGGGCTTTAGGAAATGTGGACCCGATGGCCGTGTGTGCCACTAGGTTCGTCACCAAGGCTTCCTTTCTTCACCAGGGCCGTGTCACTGCGTCCGTCGCAGCACCAGGTGGTTTTTAACTTTCACCGGACGCCGCTGTGGTTTCACAGGAAGCTCGTAGGAAGCCGTCGGCGTCTCTCACACGCTTCTCACACACCATCTCGCTACTCCTACCACATCAGAGCACCGCTGTGCTTTCTCAAGTCTGAGTGCTGCAACCGTACATCATTCGGGGAGGCCCCACTTCTTACGCTTTACCAGTATTACTAGTAAAAAAAAAAAAAAGAATGTTAGATAAGTAACAGTATAAAATGCTTCCAAACGACGGGATGCTGCGATGCAACCCGATACTGCTGCCACGCAGAGATCGATTCGTGTTACCGTAGCAGCGCTTACACGTCCGAAATGTGCTAATTTGTCTCGTCACGCTGCAGAGCGTAGACTCGTCTGTTTCCCGTGTTAATAAACGAGTGCAGTAATATCAGCTCGTGAGTTGCACTTGCACTGCTGTCTGAGAAAATTAATCAATGCTGGCTGAGCACTCAGAATCAGTAGTGTGTGTGTGTGTGTGTGTGAGTGAGAGAGAGATGGTGTGTTAAGAGGCAGTCAACGGAGTGGCTGCTACAGCTCTTGAGGGATGAGTGTGTGAGAGAGAGAGAGAGAGAGCACAAGCCGAGCCAAAGAGTGCCACAAATCTGTATGTGAATGAGTAAGCACAGCGGGAGGAGGGTCAGGATAAAGCTGTGGGTGTGTGTGTGGGTGGGAGAGAGAGAGCGAGAGAGAGAGAGACAGAGAGAAGGAGGGAGGGAGGGAGGGAGGGAGGGAGAGGAGAGCTGGCAGCGTGTGCGGCACTCAGCTGGCCTCTTTTATCTGGTCCGCTGGAGCGATGTCAACAGAGGAGAGCGAGCGAGCGGCCCGGCATGCTGCCGGAGGGAGGGAGGGAGCGAGGGAGGAGGGGAAGTGTTGAAGTGGATGAGCGAAAGTAGAAGAAGGGGGGGAGGAGGGCGCACTTGAGAGTAGGTTCCTGTCTGACGGAGAGGAAGAGGTTTCTCTGGCCCCGTGCTCGAGGCACGCCTGCGTAGAGTTACTCCTGTTCCTCGAGCACGGCCGCCCTGAACATTCCAGCGTGTTCTCTCCACAGTCCCAGTGCAGGCTTGTTAATTAGCTGATTAGTTTAATTAGGAGGTTCTGAAGAAAGGAGGAAAACACCAGACCGCGGAAGGCACTCGGGGATTGATGAATACTGATCACACGGCATCGAGATTATGGCGACTGACGCCGTGTATGCCTCCAGTCTGTCTCTGCAAATCCAAACTCCTAGGGCACCAGTAAATATTCTGAAACGAAGAGCCACACGGTTTTTGCTTTCTCCTTTCGCCAAGCGACTGACAGTAGATTGGATCGCACGCTTTCTTATATAGACGAATCCGACGTGACAAAAAGCCAGTGGAGTATTAGATTTTAATATTTGCACGTGGATTTAATGAGTATTGCTGACATTTGAGTAAGTCAAACGCTGCTTTTGGACCATGAGCTGTGCTTTGTTCTGTTATGATGACTGACATTTACTGAATTTTTTAAAATATATATTTCTCCTTGTCTGTCTGTCTGTCTGTCTGTCTGTGTGTAGATGGGCATGGCCGGAGGGGGCAGTCCGTTCGGTCAGTACCAGGCAGGCGGGCAGCAGTTAGCAGCGGCGGGTGTAAACGCCCAGCTGCAGAATAAAGCCGCGCTGGCCAACAGCCTGCCAGCGTTCAGCGCTGATCTGAAGGGAGCCGCTGTGCCGAACGTGCAGAACATGGTGAGTGTTTGGCGCTCGCTTGTTTCTCGTCTCGCTGTCACACTCGCGTTACGGACCCTCAGCCCTACAGGTTACGTTACGCTTCGGCAAAACGCAATTTCATAGCGGCAGGATGTTGTCGATGTGCCTGAAGTCGCCAAAAGCTTTTCAAGATCTGCTGAACATCTAAAGACAATTTTTTTTTTTTGTTATAAATGGTGCCCAGTTTCAAGCTTTCCAAGGCTACATCCAGTCACTCGCACTGTTTGAAAGTAACGCTGTACATCAAGCAGTGTTAATGAGGCAGATAGCAGCTTAGCAGCCCATCCTGGTTAATGTCAATTTCCACATGTTCTGTCTTTTTTTTTTTTTTTTTTTTTTCGTCATCGATATCTGAGTAATGTTAACGCAGTGCTATAGACAACCCTTAATGCTGAGAACCATGGACAATTAACCTTCGAAATGTGCTTATCGTCCCCAGCGAATTCACTAACATGTCCTCGTCTGTCTCTGTGTGCAGCCCCAGGCGCAGCAGCAGGTGGCAGTGGGGATGGTCGGGTGTCAGGGAGTTCCCGCCGGTCCCACGGCCGACCCGGAGAAGCGCAAGCTGATCCAGCAGCAGCTGGTCCTGCTGCTCCATGCGCACAAGTGCCAGCGGCGCGAGCAAGCCAACGGCGAGGTGCGGGCCTGTGCCCTGCCCCACTGCAGGACCATGAAGAACGTCCTCAACCACATGACCCACTGCCAGGCCGGCAAGTCCTGTCAGGGTGAGTCATTCGTGCCAACACACACACACACACACACGCTCATTCAGTAGCAACAAGACAAATACTCCTCTTCCTCTGCTTCCTGGAGTTCTAACATTCGCTGCCTCCGTCTGTCTGCAGTGGCTCACTGTGCATCCTCGAGGCAAATCATTTCCCACTGGAAGAACTGCACGCGGCACGACTGCCCCGTCTGCCTCCCGCTGAAGAACGCCAGCGACAAGCGCAACCAGCAGCGTGAGTCTCCCGACCTCCACTCCCTCTAAAACATCCTCCTGCTCTTCTTCATGTCTCGGCCCTCCCTCTTGTTTCTGGTTCTCTTATCCATTATACGTGTTTTTTTTTATTTGTTTTTTTTTTATTACTCAACCATGGCCAGAGAATTGAATGACTAGCAAGCTACTCCCAAATGTTTTATCAGTCGAGGTGTTACGCCAGCAGTAGTAAATGATGAGTCTTCCCCTTTAGTTTTTTTATTGCTTAACCAATTAGTTACTACGCCTCAGCAAAAAGACTTGAGAGAGGAAGTGTGTGTAAGAGAGGGAGAGAAACGACATGCACCCAAACAGAGCTGACCATCAGCAGTGCAGCTGCGATGAAACTCGTTCCATTTTTATATGGACTTTCTTTTCTTTTATATGAACCAGTTCTCTTTAAAAAATCTCTCTTTCTATGAAATACGGGATGCTCAGTGCACCAGTGTCTGTCCTCTGCTTTTGCTGCTTAGAGTTGAAGATAATCATTTCCTCTCTTCTTGTAGCCATGCTGACGTCTCCCAACGCGGGCCTGCAAAACGCAATAGGTCCAGTGGGTCCGGGTCAGAACGCAGCTCCGGCCCTAAACACCCCGGCTCCTATTGACCCGAGCTCCATGCAGCGAGCCTACGCTGCCCTTGGCCTCCCCTACAGCAACCAGAGCCCTGCGCAGACGCAAACGCCTCCCGCTCAGCCCACGCAGACCCAACACCAGCAGCAGATGAGGCCGCTGAACGCGCTGGGTAACCACACACACACACACACACACACATTCTTATACTCAGTTTCCTTGTGGAACAGGTGCATTCTGACATCGCGCAAGACGCAAACTGTCATTTCTGCCACATGATGGACTGATTGTTTGAATCGCGGTGTCTCTGCAGTGTAAGAGCTGTCAGCTCTGGTACCGATTGTGCGAAAACACTCTGTTTCTCTACAGGCACTAACCAGATGAGCATGAGCGGCGGGGCGATGGGCGTGCCCACATCAGATCAAGCTAAACTGCATCCCGAGGGCAACATGCCATCCACTCTCAACGCCAACAAGTAATCATCTCATCTCTACTACTACTGCAGATGTTTCTGGATCTCCTACTTTGCAACATAGATGGTTTGATGCTTTAACATGGTCATGGTCTCTCTCTCTCTGTCTCCTATAGTCAGCTATTGTCCGATGGCTCAGCAGTGGGAGGTCTGGGGAGCATGCCCACGGCGGCACCGCTGTCAGCCAGTGGAGTGAGAAAAGCCTGGCATGAACACGTCACTCAGGATCTCCGCAGCCACCTCGTCCACAAACTGTTAGCATCCTGTACTGCTGTCTGTCTGCTTACTGTCTCCTTTTTTCTGTGCTTCCACACTGACAGTGGTGTGTGTGTGTGTGTGTTTTACAGAGTGCAGGCCATCTTCCCTACTCCGGACCCTGCAGCACTGAAAGATCGCCGCATGGAGAACCTGGTAGCGTACGCACGGAAGGTGGAGGGAGACATGTACGAGTCGGCCAATAGCAGAGTAAGGAGATAAAATGAAGAAGTCGGCCAACCGACTTTGTTTCAAGCTGCGTCACAGCGCAGCGTAACACACCCCGCAGCACACACTGCGATCAGCCCTCTTCCACATACACACGGTACTGATCAGAGCGATGTCATATGGCGTATGACGTACGACGGAAACGAAACAACACGAAAACGCGCGTCCTGCTCATGATGGTGAAGGATCGTCTCTTCTAAATGTTCTAGGTCTTCCAGCTGGAGGAGAAGAGGCGTTCCCGGCTCCAGAAGGCACAGCAGCCCGCTCTGAACCAACCCAACGCTCTGGGTCCCCGGCCTCAGAGTGCGTCACGCACACACACACACACACGCTTGAGTGACACAAGCTGAAACTCACTCTAACGTGCCATACAAGTGTTTCTCACTTAATCATTCTCTTTCTCTGCATTTTCTGTTAAGATGGACCTGTGCCTATGCCCAATGTGCCAAATCAGATGATGAACCGCATGCAGGTCACCCAAGGTACTGCTGTTTTTCTATCTTATCACAGCCACTAAGTGGTGTGTGTGTGTGTGTGTGAGAGAGATAATGTTGACTCATGGTTGTGTTTCCATGTAGTAGGGATGAACCAGTTCAATGCAATGTCCATGCAGAATGTGCAGATGTCTCAGGCTCCAATGGCCGCCCGAGCGGCCTCCCCAATGAGTCACGCGCAACAGATAAACATGAGCTCTGTTCCTCAGGTTGGTGTTTACACACACACGCACACGCACACACACACACACGCACAATATTCATTCATCACCACATACTAATGATTTTTTTTTTTTTCCAATTAGAAAAAAGAAAGATAAACACGTGGTATTGAATATCACATCATCAAATATCTCATTTATGTCTTTTTGCTTTCTTTCAGATTGGCATGTCACCCACGCGGATGGCCCCGGCACAAGGCATGATGGGACCTCACGGCGGGAACATGGTGCCGCAGGCGGCAAATCAGACGCAGTTTATGCAGCAGTTTTCCACCAATGCTAACGCTATGAATGTCAACATGGGCCAGCCCAACACACAGACAGCTATCCCTCAGGTTAGAGAGAACACACACACACACACACACACGCACACACATACATATGATGACGTACAGTGTGAATTTTTGTCTAGTTACTGCATACTGTATAATTATGTTGTGTGCAATTATTTTATAAGGTGTGAATTTATGTTCTGTATTATTGACTCCAGCACCAAGACACGTTCCTTGTATCTCTCTCCCTCAGCAGCCACAGAACCTCCCTCTGAATGCACTCGGCCCTCTGGGCTCTCAGATGAACTGCCCCGCGCCTCCCCAGGCCCCTCACGGTGCCACTCCGCCACCTAGTGCTGGAGCCGCTGGCACCGGCGCTAACCTGCAGCCACTGCAGCCTAACCGGGCCGGCACGCCCACCCCCGGCCCGGCACAGGGCACACCGCCGCACACACAGCCTCAGACAGAGCTGCCTGCCCTGCCGCAGCCCCATCCTGGCACACCAGTGAGTACACGGGCCTCTGCTCCTCTCTTTAGCTCAATACACGCTCAGATCCAAATTTGGGTGAGAAAGCGGGGAAAAGCCCTTCAGTTCTAGCTGGTTCTGTAGCTGCCACAGTGGGTCACGATGACAGTCATGGACTGTTCACATTAGTCATCACACTAGTCTAGAACCATATAAGACAGTATCTCAGATCAGATTTGTAATTAATAGTATAATAATGTAATATGTAGCTGAATAATGTGCAGTGTAAACAGTAGTTCTCATTCTCTTCTCTCTCTCGCTCTCTCTCTCTCTCTCTCTCGCTCATTCAGAGTGCTGATAACAGAGTCCCCACCCCAGCCTCGACGCGCTCACGACTGGACGTGTGCGTCGTACGGCACGGGCTCGACGGGCGACACCGGCTCGGGTTTCATCTCGGGTTCGTAGAGGAGCAGGACTTTGAGTCCAGCGCTGCAGAAACCGAACCCAAGATGGAGGTGGGTGTAAAGCTTTAAACGTGCTTACTTTCCCCATGTCACTAGTGCGTTTTTATGTCCGATGACGTATGGTTATCGGACAGCGCTGATGACATTTCCCGAGGGCATTCATCCTGAGCAGCCAGTGCTCACTGTGTACGCACTACTTAAGCTTTTCCGTGTCAGTAAATCATAGCAGTAATCAGGAAGATCTCAGCGGCTTTGGACGTCTTTTTCTTTCGCTAACTGAGTTTTCTTTGAATTAAAAGCATTTCAATTCATTTCTTCTGTAATTCAATTAGCCTTCGACTCATTGCAATATCATTATTATAAAGCATCGCTGAAAGGCTGTCACATGACCCTGTCTCAGGTGGAGGACGATTCTGGCCCTGTGGTCAAGAAGGAAGAGCCCGAGAGCTCAGAGACCAAGCAGGAGCCGATGGAAACCGAAGATAAGAAGACGGACATTAAGGGAGAGACCAAAGAGGAGGAAGAAAGCAGCGCGGCTGGCACGACGTCGTCCTCGCCGTCGCAGTCTCGCAGGAAAAGTGAGTGCCAAGTTCTTCCCTGGAAAACGCTGACCTGGCTATTTTTTTTCTTCGTTTTCCTGTTTTAATGAGCTTCAAACATTATACGGTATGTAAATGCTTTTTCATATAGAATCTGTAGTAGAACAGCTGTTTTTCTCCCTGCAGTCTTTAAGCCGGAGGAGCTGCGCCAGGCACTGATGCCTACGCTGGAGTCTTTATACAGACAGGACCCCGAGTCGCTGCCCTTCCGCCAACCTGTGGATCCCATACTGCTGGGCATCCCGGTTAGTCCTTCACTCGTACACCCATATACACACACACTCACACACACACACACACACACACACACACACACGTATCTTCTTTTCTTATGCTGTATTGTCCGGTTTGAAAAGCAATGCTGGGTCTGTTGCGTGTCTGCAGGACTACTTCGACATCGTGAAGAACCCCATCGACCTGTCCACCATAAAGCGCAAACTGGACACGGGTCAGTACCAGGAGCCGTGGCAGTACGTGGACGACGTTTGGCTCATGTTCAACAACGCCTGGCTCTACAACAGGAAGACGTCACGCGTCTACAAGTACTGCTCCAAGCTGGCTGAGGTGTTCGAGCAGGAGATCGACCCCGTCATGCAGGGCCTCGGGTACTGCTGCGGCCGGAAGGTAAGCACGTGTGTGGGTGTGTGTGTGTCAGGTAAATGGAGTGTGTGTGTGTCAGGTAAACGGAGAGTACGGCTTTAACAAGTGACCTTTATTATATTCAATGAAGAGACCTATTCAATATATAAATGTATTTTCTACCCTTGCAGTGTGGAATGTATGATAATTGGAACGTAGAAGAGTTGATTAGTGACATCTGGGCAAGTTATTTCTTTAGGGACGTCTTCATGCGCTTTAGGGACATCTTCATGTCTCTTCACGTGCAGAAATTTGACAGTTGTCAATCACAGGTTCTAGCATAAGTGAAAATGGAGAAAATCGCATTTAAATGAAACGTTGTGGACGTTTTGACAGCCAGTATCTGATTACAAACTGAATTGATTTCCGTTTCACCATGACACATAGCTATTCAACCACTTGAAGTGTGACATTCACTATTTGAGGAAAGCACACTTAGCTAGGGAGGTTTTAGACATCTTTAGGCAGACCTCCTCGGAGTGGTTTGTTTAGGCAGGTGAGACCACAGCGATACCACTCGGATGTGGACCAGAATCAGTCCATGACCACCTGAGCGAGCGGTGCTGGGGTGTTCAGCGAGCGGTGCTGGGGTATTGGGCGAGCGGTGCTGGGGTATTGTGCAAGCGGTGCTGTTGGTCCTGTGCGAGCGGTGCTGTTGGTCGTGGGGTATTGGGAGAGTGGTGCTGGGGTGTTTAGTGAGCGGTGCTGGGGTGTTTAGCGAGCGGTGCTGGGGTATTGAGCGAGCGGTGCTGGGGTATTGAGCGAGTGGTGCTGGGGTGTTTAGCGAGCGGTGCTGGGGCATTGTGCGAGCGGTGCTGTTGGTCCTGGGGTATTGGGCGAGCAGTGCTGGGGTGTTTAGCGAGCGGTGCTGTTGGTCTTGGGGTATTGTGCGAGCAGTGCTGGGGTGTTTAGCGAGCGGTGCTGGGGTATTGATCAAGTGGTGCTGGTGATGCTGGGGTGTTTAGCGAGCGGTGCTGAGGTATTGAGCGAGCGGTGCTGGGGTGTTTAGCGAGCGGTGCTGGGGTATTGTGCTGGTGGTGCTGGGGTATTGATCGAGTGGTGCTGGGGTATTTTGCTGGTGGTGCTGGGGTATTTTGCTGGTGGTGCTGGGGTATTGAGTGAGTGGTGCTGGGGTATTTTAGGTGTGAGCTTCTGTTAACCCACAAAGAGACAAAGAGCAGAGCTGTAGCACTGCAAAAAATGCGTGTTGTAGACATCTAGACCAAAGATTAACTCTGGATTCCATTTACAAAATGTTTTAAAGTAGTTATTTATATTATATTATGAATTAATACTTTGTTCAGCGTCGGCTCTGTGTTTTCCGAGCTGTTTAACTTCTCTGATTTCTACACACACTCGCGACGAGAGGTTTATCTATTCCTAACCAGTGATTAAACCTACATTTTCAGCCACATCTCTTAAGTATAAATTTCACTCTGAATCAGATTCAGAGGACATACAGATAAGAAGACCTTCTAATACAGTTACATCATAATATACAGTACAGTTAGTTTTTGCTTTTTTCCCCTTTTTCTTACTGGCATGTTTTATCTTGTTGTCCCTTGCAGTACGAGTTTTCCCCTCAAACGTTGTGCTGCTACGGCAAGCAGCTCTGCACCATTCCCCGGGACGGCACCTACTACAGCTACCAAAACAGGTGAGTCATAGAGTCACGGCGCAGAAGAGATGTGGTGCCTGGAGTACAAGGCGTAAAGGACACACGAAGGGATTTGCATAGGAAAGGCTAAAGTGACTGAAGCGCCGTGTGCGTACACTCACGCCATAAAAACAGCAGTGTGTCTGTTCATCCATCGGAGCTCTTTTTTTTTTTTCTCTCCTCCTGTTAATTAAATACCTGATTAGTCAAAACAGACTCCCCTGCACCCCCTGCAGGATGACCAGTGCAGTAGCAGACTGAGCTCGGGCACAGCTGCAGGGAATTAGAGATGATTCAATTTAGAAAGAAAATGGTAAAATGTGATGAATGTGTGTGTGTGTGTGTGTGTGTGTGCTAACTGATTTTTGTAAAACTATGTGCCGTCTCTGTGCGCAGGTATCACTTTTGCGAGAAGTGCTTCAATGAGATTCAGGGAGACAGCGTGACACTGGGCGACGATCCCGCACAGCCGCAGACGTGAGTGCTCGAGAACGAAACGCGTCAAGATCAAATAAACGAATAAATTGGGAATAAGAATAATATCATGAAAGATAATGCTAAATATCCCAACAATCCATTTTTGCTGAGAATTTTTGTTTCAAAATGATCAAAAAATTGTCTTTCTCTCTATCTGTTCTCTCACTCTCTCTACCTATCTCTCTCTCACACATTCTCTTCCCTTCTCCCATTCTCTTTCTCTCACTACCTATCGGTCTCTCTTCTCTCTCTCACGATCTCTCCTTTCTCTTGCTCTCCCCCCTTCTCTCTTTGGGCATCTCCCCCCCCCCCCTCTCTTTCTCTCCCTCTGTCTTTCTCTCTGTTTCTGTTCTCTCTTGCCCCCCCACTCGCTTGCATGTGCTTTCTCTTTCTCTCACTCACTGTCTTTCCTGTCTCTCTCTCTCTCTCTCTCTCTCTCTCTCTCTCTCTCTGTCTTTCTGTGTCTGTGTGCAGGATGATTTCCAAGGATCAGTTTGAGAGAAAGAAGAACGATACACTAGACCCTGAGCCGTAAGTAGTCACACAAACACACTGTGTGTATAAAACCGTACGTCTCACTGCTCCACGTAACAAACATCACTTTATTACCGCAGTATAAAAATGTGTGTGTGTGTGTGCGATAGACAGAGTGGACTACACTGTCCAGCAGTGCGCGTTCTGTTGCATGGCGCCCCCTGCTGTAAGACTCGGGGTGACACTAACACTCCGGTGGGAGTACGAGTACTCTCGGAGCGATTTAGGGAACGTTGTAGTTCAGAATGTCGGGGTGTAGAAGTGGCATTCACGCTTTCCCGTTAGTCCTCCAACAAAGGCGTACTTGCACTGGTTTGCTTGCAAATGCGTAAGAACTGGAGGTATAGAGAGCGAACGATGATTCCTGCCTCGCTGCATGTGTCTGCAGTTAGCACATCAGAGTTCACACACTTCAAATCCCTCCAGAAAAATGATTTCGATCTATTAAAAAATGATTCCACTCTTCTGCACTCAGGTTTGTTGAATGTAAAGATTGCGGACGCAAGATGCATCAGATATGCGTCCTACATTATGAAGTCATCTGGCCTTCTGGGTGAGTGTGTGTGTGTGTGTGTGTGTGAGAGAGAGAGATTTTACATTTCTGCATACACTCTGAGTCAAGCCAGCTAACGGCTTTGTCTCCACAGCTTTATCTGTGATAACTGTTTGAAGAAGAGCGGGAAGACGAGGAAGGAAAATAAGTTCTCAGCAAAAAGTAAGTGAACTATTCTTCCGTGTTCTGTGAACACGTTGCTCGAATCCCCACGGCCGTCTTAAAGCCGTTCCGATATTTTATCGGCTCGGGCAAAGATCGTCAGATCAAGAATCGAGTTATAATAACCATAGACTTAAGTAGACATTGCACTTTTACGTTACATGGAACTATTAATACTCATAAAGCCATATTTTTAGTCATTTTGTTGCATCTAATATTAGTTAGTTAACCAAGCGACCGATCAGACAAACAATGTTAAGCAAATAAAATGCAGGTTCTAAATTGTTACAGTAACGTTTACTGATTTTTTACGTGATGCGTACATGCTTATTAATAACATGGACTTTTAATTACACACGCATGTCGATTTGGACTAGAGATCTCCCTGATTTTGCGTGACTCTCGACAACTCGCTTCGCTACTGTAATATTTAACACGTTAACCCTGTCACAGATCAATCTAGTTCTGAATCAGAGTCAGGAATTAAGCTTTATTGGACAAGCAGCCTTCTATACGCACAATGGGGTGTAAATATTTATGATAAAGACGACAAAACGTCAGTATTTGTGCAGAAGCTAATGAGTGATCTAAGCGATGGTGCTATGTCAGGCTAAGCAGAGCTTTTCCAGCTGATGCCTTGTATAGATCTTTCTAATAAACTGTGTGTGTGTGTGTATCAGGATTGCAGGTGACACGGTTGGGCACATATATAGAGGACCGAGTGAATAAGTACTTGAAGAGACAGAACCACCCGGAAGCCGGCGAGGTGTTCGTGCGAGTGGTGGCCAGTTCAGACAAAACGGTGGAAGTCAAACCCGGCATGAAGGCCAGGTGAGCGCGCGCGACGTGTGACCCCTCACCCCTGTCGCCTCTGGGTTAATGATCAGGGATCTAAATCTACATCCGGATTTCTTTAAAGCCGCTTTATGACCGTGTCTGTTGTGAGGAAATACTGCTTTTAAATCATGGCGCCAGCTTAGGAAACTAACGGCCTGCTCTCCCACCAGGTTTGTAGACAACAACGAGATGTCCGAGAGCTTCCCCTACAGAACCAAAGCACTTTTCGCCTTTGAGGAGATCGACGGCGTCGACGTGTGCTTCTTTGGCATGCACGTGCAGGAGTACGGCTCAGATTGTCCTTTCCCCAACACCAGGTAGAACCTACCCCGAGCACTGAGCATACACAGCGCTTTGCACCTTTCCTGGCTGGAGAGCCACAGTGTAACGTCGCTCTTTCTCTTCGCAGACGGGTATACATATCGTACCTTGACAGTATTCACTTCTTCAGACCTCGCATGCTTCGGACAGCAGTTTATCACGAGATCCTCATCGGTTATCTGGAATACGTCAAGAAATTGGGGTTTGTCTGTTTTAGTTATTTGTTAAGAAGCACTGTTATGTTCGAATGAGGTTATGTTTTTTTTTTTTTTTTAGACTTTCTGTGCATGGATAGTAAAACATTTGTTGTGTTGAGGCTAACCTGGCTTTTTAATTCCCCTCGGCAGGTACGTGACGGGACACATTTGGGCGTGCCCTCCGAGCGAGGGTGACGACTACATCTTCCACTGTCACCCCGCCGATCAAAAGATCCCCAAACCTAAGCGCCTGCAGGAATGGTACCGCAAGATGCTGGACAAGGCCTTTGCAGAGAGGATAATCCACGACTACAAGGTACATATGATGTTTCTCCTCCTACTTCTGGGTGATTTTCTGATTGGGGGGGTGGGGGAGTCTAAATAAGTCTTTAAACAGATTGATTTTGTGGTTAAATATTACATCAATTAGTTAAATACTCAGCTTGTGGCTATGACTCAGCAGCCATCTAAGGAATGCAGCATGTTTTATTTGTTTGTGACCTGACGTAAACATCTCCGAAGTCGATTGTTGATCGAAAGCATCCGGCTTCAGTGTCGAGGGTGAAAGTAATTTCACATATGGACGCGTTTTATAGGACATCTTTAAACAAGCAACAGAGGACCGCTTGACGAGTGCATATGAGCTGCCTTACTTCGAGGGCGATTTCTGGCCCAACGTGTTGGAGGAGAGCATTAAGGAGCTGGAGCAGGAGGAGGAGGAGAGGAAGAAAGAGGAGAACACGGCGGCCTGCGAAACTCCAGAGGTGACATTTCTCTTTTAGCAGAAATCGTCGGAAGTGTTATTTCCGTGAATTGACTTGATTTCGAGAATCTTACATACGTTGATACGGTAATCTGTGTAGTATTGATATTTTACACTCTCCCATGCAGCTTTTATATATCCTTTTCTCCTTTCAGGGCACGCCAGGGGACAGCAAAAACGCCAAGAAGAAGAACAATAAGAAAACCAATAAGAATAAGAGCAGCGTGAGTCGAGCCAATAAGAAGAAGCCTGGGATGCCGAATGTAGCCAATGACCTATCCCAGAAACTCTACGCCACCATGGAGAAGCACAAAGAGGTGTGGCAGATCGGCAGTTTGCCCGAATATCGTTTGGATGCTTGCTGTAGTATTAAGCAACTTGCTTGTGTTGTACGTTGTACGCATTTATCTTTAAAGCTCTCCACGTTTTTCTTCCAGGTTTTCTTCGTGATCCACTTGCACTCTGGGCCGATGATGAACACGTTGCCGCCCATAATGGACCCCGATCCGCTGCTCTCCTGTGACCTGATGGACGGGCGTGACGCGTTCCTGACGCTGGCGAGGGACAAACACTGGGAGTTCAGCTCTCTGCGCCGCTGCAAGTGGAGCACCATGTGCATGCTGGTAGAACTGCACAACCAGGGCCAGGACCGCTTCGTCTATACCTGCAACGAGTGCAAGCACCACGTGGAGACTCGCTGGCACTGCACCGTTTGCGAGGTCAGAGACAGTGAAAGTGCTTATAGTTTCAGAGAGAGGGGGTGGAGTTTGGGGGAAGGGGACGGTTTGTTAGTGATTGGCAAGTATTTCCTTATGTCTAGTCATCTTCAGAGAGAATGAGTTCCTTCATATATTTTTTTTTTCTTTATAGGACTTCGACTTGTGCATCAACTGCTACAACACTAAAGGCCACGAACACCAGATGGTCAAGTGGGGTCTCGGTCTGGATGATGACAGCAACAGCCAGAGTGGCGAGGCCTCCAAGAGCCCGCAGGAGAGTCGGCGTCTGAGCATCCAGCGGTGCATACAGTCCCTGGTGCACGCCTGCCAGTGTCGCAATGCCAACTGCTCTCTTCCGTCCTGCCAGAAGATGAAGCGGGTGGTGCAGCACACCAAGGGCTGTAAGCGCAAGACCAATGGCGGCTGCCCTGTCTGCAAGCAGCTCATCGCGCTTTGCTGTTACCACGCCAAGCACTGCCAGGAGAACAAGTGCCCTGTGCCCTTCTGCCTCAACATCAAGCACAAGCTGCGGCAGCAGCAGCTGCAGCACCGCCTCCAGCAGGCTCAGATGATGCGACGGCGCATGGCCACCATGCAAGGCCGCGCCGGACCCCAAAGCCTGCCGTCCCCTCCACCTTCTGCAGCTCCAGGCACCCCCACAGCGCACCAGCAGCCGCAGCAGCAGCCAAACACGCCCCAAACGCCACAGCCCCTCCTTCCTAGCCAGCCGGCCACGCCCAACCCCGGCGTCATGTCTCCCACGTATCCTACTGCTCCCCGCAATGGCCAGCAAGTGTCCCAAGGTAAGCCCGGTGCCCAGGCTTCACCTCTGCACCAGCAGCCATCTCCTCTGCCTCAACCCCAACCGCAGCAGCATCAGCAGCCACAGCAACAACAACCGCCACAGCAGCCACAGCAGCACCCCCCTCCTGCCGCGGTCCAAATGGCACGGAAGATCGAGATGATGGCGCAGGCCCAACACAACCAAAACTATCACATGGCTGTAAACGGCTTGGCCATAAACCACCAGCACCAGCAGCAGCAGCAGCAGCAGCAGCGTATGCCGGGCGCCATGCAGCCTCCTATGCAGATGGTGGGACCTCGTGGGCAGCCGGTCATGCCAGGCATGGCGCCAGGCCAGTGGGCACAACCAGGAATGCAACCAGGAATGCAGCAGGCATCTCAACCACAGCAGCAGCAAGCACCGCAAGGCCCACAGCAAGCCGTGCCAATGCAGAGGCCCATGATGCCTCAGCAGCCTCCGCAGCGCATGATGGTTCCTGCGCAGGGCCAGCGGCCATCCCAAGCAGCCCAGAGACCTCCAGCCATCGCACCAAATGCTCTGCAAGACCTTCTACGCACACTCAAGTCTCCCAGTTCGCCACAGCAGCAACAGCAGGTGCTTAACATCCTCAAGTCCAACCCGCAGCTCATGGCAGCTTTCATCAAGCAGAGGACAGCAAAGTACGCCAGCCAGCCGCAGCAGCAGCAGCAGCAGCAACAACAACAACAACAACAACAGAGCATGCAGCCCACAATGCAAGCCATGGCAGCCATGCAGGGTGTCCAAAGACCTGGCATGCCAACCCAACAACCTCAGCAGCCAAACACGCAAGGTATGGCGCCTCTCGGACCAGCGCAGGGTCAGCTCATGAACCCTGCGCATGCTGAGATGTACCGTCGACAGCTCTTGCGCCAGCAACAGCAACAGCAGGCTCAGCAGCAGCAGCAGCAGGGCGTGATGCCACAACCGCATGGCCAGTTCCCTCAAGCACAGGGTGCTGCATCCAGCTACTCGCAACTTCGCATGCAACACCAGCAACTATCGGCGATGCAAAGCACCGGCGGACCTATGAGCCAACTTCAGCCGATGCCACAAATGGGGCAGCCAGGACTGGGCATGGATGGTGCGCAGAACTTGCTCCACCAACGCATGCTCCACCAACAGCAGCAGCAACAGCAGCAGGCCGTCCTCAAGCCCCAAATGGGCTCGCCGGCACCACCAAACCCCATGAGCCCTCAAGGCCACCTGCTACCTGGGCCGCCCATGGCGGGCAACACGCTGGGTAGCCAGGTTCGCTCTCCAGCACCTGTGCAGTCCCCGCGACCACCGTCACAGCAGCCACAGCAGCACTCCAGCCCCTCGCCGCAGGTCCAGCCGCAGCCCTCACCCCACTCCGCCTCGCCTCACCCCGGCCTGGGCACACCCATGCCCGCTGGCGCCACCCTGGAGCAGCAGGGGCACCTGGGCACACCGGAGCAGAGCACCATGCTCTCGCAGCTTAACGCGCCTGGCCGTGGCGGCCTACCCACCGACCTAACCATGGTCGGAGATACCACAGGAGACACGTTGGAGAAATTTGTGGAGGGGTTGTAGCATTTTCAGCGACCCCCAAAATGCTCCCACCTTTTCCTATTTTTGGCTCCCCCTTCCTTTTCTCCCACATTTTCCTCTATAAATAATTTTTTTGTACTGACGTGTAAAAAGTTCCTGAAATGTAATAAGAAGAGAAAAAAAAAGAAATAAAAAAAAAAAAAGTCAGCAAATGCTAGGAATGTTGTTGTTTCCTAAAGACTGAGATTTCTTCCTTTGAGTTGAGGGATTAGAAAATGTGTTGATTAAAATGATTTAAATTGCAAAGAATATATTTTTTGGTTCAGACCGTATGTGGTCATTGTTTTGTTTTAAATTTTTTTGGTGTTTTTGTTTTCAGGGTTTTTTGGGTATGGTTTCATGCCTGCTCTTTTTTAAGAAAATTTACAAAGGTTCATTATTATTATTCATACATTTTTATTTTGTACCCTGTCTAACTATAAAAGCATTTGTGTTTAAAGACTGTAAAATAATTTGTCTGGGAATTTGGGCGATGTTTTCTCTGCTCTCATCTTTCCTGACGATCGTATTCTAGTGTTGTACTGTTTCGTTTTTCTTTTTTTTTTTTTTTTTTCCTCACTTTTCTTTTGTTTTTCTCCGTTCTTTCCAGATCAGCGTTTCGGAGGAAACCCTCCTTTTTCCTCATTGTGAAGTCTTTTTGAGGAGAACTATTTGTTTGTGCTGAAAGGCATAACTGGGCATACACACACACACACACACACACACACACACACACACACACACAACCGCAAGCTCATCAGAAACACAGTATGGTAACAAACCTGAGTGGATGTGCAAAACCAGATGACATCTCACTGGCCTGGACCCAGAATTTCTGTCTCGCCGATGTAGAAAATTGTTGCTTTTTGTCCTAATTTTGTGATACAGATCTATAAGTATAAAGCGAGAGGGGATGGAGGCCCCTGAGCTGAGTGGGTTTGGAATGAGTGATCACTGGTTGACTGCTTTTTGGAACACTGAGAGTTCTGCTATCGACCCTCATTCCTCTCACACACAAACTTGAACTGGGGCTCCACTTTTCCTCTTAATGTAAATCATGCAAGTTATTAAGCAAAATACTATAAATATAAGGAAGAGAGAATGGAATCACTGTATAAACTGGTTAAAAAAACTTATTTCTTACTTATATACCATATTGTTAAATAAACTGTGTGCAACAGATCAAATCCTTCTGGGTTTTTTTTCACCCCCTTATTTTAACCTGTCAGAGCCAGAGTCATGGTGAATACGGGTCCGTATTTAAATGTCAGATATTCATGTACATGTTACAAGTAAGGATTAAAACACTTGGAACTGTGCTGTTACAGGAAAATAATCAACGACAGGGTGGTGTGATGCGACTCTACTCAAAGCGGAGTTAATGTCACCACCCTGAAGCCGAACATTTTGCCGTAACAGTACGTCCCAAAGCGTTTCATGGCACTGACACTGGAGACTCCTTCCATTCCTCCTTAAGTGTTAGATGAGCATCTCTTCGCAGGAAACTTCACCATATCAACAATCGGATGTTTTTCTTTGTTCGCTAACAGCATGTTTTGTTTTGTATTTGTTTTTTTTTTTTTACATTTGTTTACACAGAGTGCCTGTGTAAGTTGCTACTACAGAAACAATAACATTAGAGAGAACCTGTGATTTGTTTTGTAGCCAGAACAAGTGTCAGAAAATCAACCAACACCTTCTGACCAATCAGAATCGACAACTCAACAGTGCCTTGGTATAGATATAGGTATTACAGTAGGTGAGCTTTTTAAATGTGATCTGATTTTCTGTGATTAGAGCTGCTTTTCTTTAATTATTTTTTTAATTATAGTAGTTAAGATGTGGAAGAACAGGCCCTCATGGTCGTTATCGCATGACTGGCAAGTTCTTATCGTCTGCATCACCAAATGCACCGACAGAGGAGGTGTGTGTGGAGCAGGTATGGATGTTTCTTCAGGAACACACACTCATCTCAGCAGCAAGAGCATTTGAGTCCATCTGCAATATTTCCTTAGTGATTTATACACTTCATTCCCTTATATTCTTGAGCGTCATGCACCGGCTTGCTGACCGTAGTGAAGGATGTATAGATGGAGTAGTGAGCTTCATCACATCCAATTTTAAGAAGTGTTTCTGACTGTAATTCAGCATCATCTTTACAGTGTAGACTGCAGAAATAAGCTTATAATCTACTTGTATTAACCATGTCACTGTCAGTGTGCTGAGGTAATGTGTGTTCGTGAGCGAGTTGATTCTTTGAGTCGATTTTAAGGTGTCAATGATTCTCCCTTTCACCTAAAAAAAATGCTTTTATTATTATTTATCACTATTATTAGGGTTTTTTGTTTGTTTGTTTTTTTCAAAGGCATTATGAAAACAAGTGAACGACAGTATCAGGGCATTTTTTTTAGGTTCATTTATGCTTTCTATTATTTTATAAAACTAATTTTAAACCCCTTTCTATCTTCTATATAGAAGTTTAAATCATATTTCTTTAACTTTTGTGGTTTGGAAGCGTTGTGAATTTGTTCAGTTCAGGATTTTGCCGCGTGACGCATTAACAAGGCGACGGAAAAACGTCACCGGAAGTTTGGAGCGGCGGTTGAGAGGAAGAGGTTTGAAAAACAGGAACCAGGCAGATTGAAATTAGCGATATATTTTAATGTAAGATATTTAAAGGTAAAATGGCGGCTTTCCTAAACGATATTTAAAGGTAAAATTGCGACTTTGAAAAAAAAAACGCTTAACGATAAAATGGCGACTTGGACAACAAAAAAACGTTTAAAGGTAAAATGGCGGCTTTGGTCTTAATTATTTTTGTATAAACAAAAAGCGTGTGCTGGTTCGTGAGCTAGGTAGTTAATTAGATTGGTCATATGTTAATTGTTATTATATAGTATATAGTAAGCAGGACATGTAAGGTCGTGTCAGATTAACGTGAAGCTGCACATCCAGCTGTGACAGTCAGCTCTTCTTCACTGGATCTCGCGCATCAACATTAGGATGGCGTGATATAATCAGAGGCTCATGGACGACTCGGACCAGGACTTTTCCTTCCTCTGCTCCCGGCTCCTGAAGAGAGTGCGACGGAAAGGTGGAGAGTCTGGGGATGAGAAGAAAACCGTGGTGCAGGATGAAGGAGATGGAGAAGACTCGGGATCTCAGATCCAAAGCACGAGCAAAGCGCCTTGTAAAAGGAAGCGAGAGAAGAAGGGAGGACTTGAGTGGAAAAGTATAAACCGGATCCATACTGATTCAGGATCGGAGGTTGCACTAGTAGGAGGAGGGGAGCAAAAGGTAAATATGCTCGTCATCATGTTATTTTCCAGCTGTTCTTATTATGTCTTATGTCAAGATCCGTCCATGGTGTGACCCTGCGCTCGAGTTAGTCGCTGAGAAGTTTCGCATGTTCTCATATGGGTTTCCTCCGGGTTCTCCGGTTTCCTCCCATCCCACAGAAGCATGCCATTATGCAGATTGACGACTCTAGATAACCCCTCGGTGTGAATGAGTGCACGGAGTGGTACGATGGACTGGTGTCCCGTACAGGCAGCCGCTTCCGGAGTGCTTACTGAAAATCATTGCCTCTGTACTGTCATGTACTGTATGTTGCATCCTCTGAATACAGAGATGACCCATGATGCATTGATTTGTATTAGCAGAAGGTGCGGGCGAAGGAAAAGGTGCTCAGCAGGATGCAGAGGTTTAAGAGAGCGACGCCGCCTCGCCTCGTGCACACCGGTGTGGAGGCGAGTGTGGAATCTGCCGTCCAGCCTGCCGAGACACAATCACTTCCTGCGCAAGGTAAGATCAGATCAGATCAACCCCCGGTGCATAATGTTTAAGCGGTTTGTAGGAATAACACAGCAACATTTGATAAGATATGATGTATAGGAGCTGTCCAGGTGGCTCGGCTTACCTTAAAGATCCAGCATGTATAATTGTGACCATAAAATGCTAAGTTGGAGTGTAGATAAACTTGTACTTGAATTGTTATTATCGTGTGTGTGTGTGTGTGTGTTGGTGTTTTAGGGCCTGCTGAGAAGCAGGAATGCGACGAGCTCTTGGCTCAGAGATTACAGCAGCAGTTAGACCGTGAGGCTGAGAGCCAGGCTGTAGTGGACGTGGAGGACGGAGGCCTGTTCTTCTGCCAGCTCTGCTACAAAGACCTGTCAGCTATGAGCCATCAGCTGCGCACTCAGCACATCAACCGGTAACAAAACTTGCCGTCACTGACAAACACCGTACGTTTGTTGGTGTTGTGATGAATACAGCATTGCTTGCTCTGTTCTGCATGGATTCAGGTGTCTTGACAAGCATGAGAACAGCACCTCAAGTGTTCCTGCTCCTCCTCCTCCTCCTCCTCCTCCTCGTCCACGCATACCCGAGTGCCCTATTTGTGGGCGGGGCTTTAAATCCGAGAAGACCCGCTCCACACACTTAAAGCGCTGCTCGGCGAGCATGGGCGTGTCTCCGGCTGAGCTGCTGCAGGCCCTGCAGAGACAGGCAGCCGAACGGGAGAACAGGTAAGTAGTTTAATCCAAAACAGCAGAAATAAATTGTACAAGGTCGTGATTGTTTGTACGCTCCCGTCTTTCACGCTTATGTCTAGGCAGCAGGCAGGAGGCAGCAGCGACACTTCAGAGTCCAGCATGCCAGCGAGGAAGAAAGCCAGAAAAAAGGTGCCACGCATGGATGAAGACACCATGGTGGCTCTGGCCCTGTCTCGCTCTCTGCTGGAGCAGGAGAAGGAGCGAGAGAGAGACAGGGAGGAGGAAAGACGTATACAGGCACAGCTGTCCAGCGGTGCGTCAGTCACTGCTCCTGTGGTACAGAGGAGAGCTGGAGCCGGTGAGTTAACTGCACCTTATTGCATTCATATTACGACATGGAAAAGCGCAACATTCGCACGTCCAAATGTAGTGCTATTTAAGCTCAGATTAAATACCTGCGTCTTTGTCGGTCCAAGATAGATGTTCGGATGTTCGGAGCACTGAATAGACACACCCCAGAGTGGCACTGTGTTACACTCATGTAATAAATATTCTGTAATATTATAGTGTGTGTGATGTGCTGTTCAGTGTATGACACTGCAGTGTGAACTGTCGTGTTTAACAGGACGAGTAAAGAGGAGGAAAGGAGTCCTGGCTGGTCCCCCTCCCCTCCTCCTGGTGCAGGACCCACAGGCTGCTCTGAACCGGATCCAGGAGCGAGTCTCATCGCTGCTACTCATCCCCAGACCTCCTACTCCTCCCACCCCCACCCTGCTGCCCTCCGCTCTCTCCACACACAACCTCCTCTGGCTCAAGAGTGCGCTGCCTGGAGGAGGACCAGCCTCGCTTTCTGAGTTTTACACTGCAGAGCTCGGAGCGTTCGTACAGCCATGGATCAGCGAAGAGGTGAGACGTTCTTACACACACACACACACACACACACACACACACACACACACACACACACACACGTTTACAGGATCCATCATGCCATGATTGTCTTACGTGTTTTTAAAAAAAAAATAATAATAAAACATCACAAAGAATCTCATCTTACCTCTAAGAGCTGGCATTAATAGTTCCTGGCATTAATAGCTAAGAGGAACTATGTTTCTTCCCTCTCATTGTCACTTTTAATGTAGAATAAAAGAAGTTGTAACCTATTGCCAATTATAATTTGTGGTTTCTCCACAGAAAACAAAATCTCCGTCGTCAGAGGTGACGCCGGTAAAACAGCGTCCTGCAGCAGCCCCGGAATCCGCCACGGCTCCAGAGCAGCATGTAGCTGCTTCCACTCCACGTTGCCCCTCCACCCCGAGTCTGGGCACGCCCGGGACGCAGGCCCTGACCGACCTGGTGGATCTGGCTGAGGAGGGCATGACGCTCACCCAGTACAGATACACCGGTGAGAACCTATATACACCAGGGGCTCATTAAGATCAGGCATCTCTGCTCTTGTTTTTTTTTTTTTTATAGAGGACAGAAACTGATCCTTCTTTCTGTCTCTTTCTTTCTGCTGTACAGATAACGATCCTGCTCCGTTATCAGAACCTCCTCTCAGTGGATTTGTTCCCGAACCTACAGAAACCCCGGGACCTCCTATAAACTCAGTAACTCTTCATCTAAAGCCTTCTTTATCTAGAGATGAAGATGCATTATAAATCCAACGAACAGAATAAAAGCTGTATATGCGATATAACAACACTTGTTAGGATGGACGGCGAGTCTTCATTTGTCGTCTGTGTGTCTCAGGCGAGTGTGTCCAGGCTGTGTTCTGATCTGGGTAGCATGGTGAACAACCCTCAGCTCAGTGATGTGCAGCTGCAGGTGGACAGCGGCGACGTCTACTTCGCTCACTCGTTCATGCTCTACACCCGCTGCCCCCTGCTGGCTAACATGGTAACTACACTGTAAAGTCTAATCTTTACTGTCTACGCACTGAAACCGGTTCACTTGGCTCATGATTGTCCGTATCATAACATTATGTGGATGCATAATTAGCGACAGGGTGGTGTCATGTAGTCCCGTGTTTTATTTCTCTTTCACCTCAGCTGTTTTGTATTAATATAAACCCGTGATCTGTAGCTACACTACAGTCAGAGCTGCTGTTAAAGAAAATTAATCGACACTTTGGGACAAATCACAATGCTAAACCGCAGTGTTCTTATTTTTTTAAGACCAGATTTGCCTAATTTTTTTTTTTACGTGTCCAGGTCCATGATGCAGGTTTCGGAGTGCAGGAGGAAGGCTTTCCTCAAGCTCAGAGAGTTTTGTTGAATGACGTGTCAGGCGAGGTGGTGTACGCTCTGTTGCAGTACCTCTACACTGCTGTTTGCCACCTGACACACACCCTGCTTCCTGATGTACTCCAGCTAGCCAGCGGGTCAGTGTGATGTCACAGCGATCAGCTACACTCTGAAGTTTTGTTCATGTTTATAGTTCACATGTATTAAATCAGCAAGTCAGACATTACTTGTTAGCTGAATTGGCCTTAGAGCTCTGATTTTTTTTTTTTTTTTAATTTTGGAAAGTTCAGTTTAGCCTAACCATTTTCTTAACAACATTTGGTATGGTTTGTGTAACCTTAAAAGGACAAAAATTGAGGAAAAAGAGGGAGGCAGAAATAGTGTCTAGCCCCAGGTTGTCAGGAATGTGCCTAATCCAGACTTGTTTTATGGCAGTTCCTCACTTATAAACAGCATTTTGGACTGTCTGTGGTCTTTTCTTGTGTTCAGTACTTCAGTATGTTGTTGTTTATTTGTGTGTTTGTGTGTTAGGTTTGGTCTGTCTGAGCTACAGCAGCAGTGTGAGCAGTACACTGAAAATCCATTGCAGAACCCAAGAGAGCAGGAATGGGAAGCTTCCCCGGCTCAGGAGCCTGCAGCTGAACCCCAGCAGAGTCTGGCTGATACTCAGTTCCTGGAGCTTCTGCGCTCCATGTGGGAGCAAGAGGACTGTGATGGCGAGGATGTTGGGGAAGCCAAGAGAGGGACGGAGGGCGAGGACGAAGAAGGCGGCGGAGAGATTAAAGAAGATATCGTCAATGAAGACGAGCTGAATGAGATTTACGAGTTTGTGGCCACGCAAAGGAAGATGGGGGCTGAGGTGAGCACTGAGAGTGGTGAGGAACAGGAAGAGGAAGATGAGGGAGTGAACAAGCGCTTTAACATAGAAGAAAGGAGTGAAAGAAAGCAAAATGTCGAAATGGAGGTGGCAACAGACATGCAGCGCAATGCCGAGGTTGATTTGAACCCCGGGTCTAATAAAAACGTGCGTCAAAGCAGAGGTCCGGACGGCAGTTTAGACCGGAGCTACAACCGTCTGTTCTCTGAGTCATGGGGAGAGTACATGGAGCCGTCTCAGCCGCAAACTCGGCATTTAGACCAGAAGAATATACCTGCCTCTCGGCGTGCATCCTCTGTCAGCGAAGTGATCGATCTGTCCATTAGTCCCCCACCGGAATCTGGAGAACCTGCCAGGTCGCAATTTCCTGTGACTGGCATGTCTCCAGGAGAAGTGTCAGGACAGACTCCAGATCAGAGTGCAGCAGTTCAACAGATGCTGACTTCCGAGAGTCTGAATGCTCATGGCATCTCACAGGTCACCGCAGAACACACAAAACTCTGGTCTAAACACACCTCAACTTCTGCTGTTACTAAAACCAAGCTTGAAGTAACTCCTTCACTACCCAATAGTACCAAACGCAAACTCTCCCCTCCTACACCCACGCGCAGCCAGCCCGAGCTCATCGTCCTCTCCGACTCCAGCGATGACATGGAACATGACCGTCCTGATGAAGTTCCTTCACGTGGTGATGCTCCCAGACCACCAACCTCATCTCCATCACGACTCAGTCTGCGGTACACTCACATTAAAGCAAAAAAACCCACACAAATTGGACTCTCTCCCAAAAGATCAAACGAGACCCCCGATTCTGTGCATCCAGAACCTTCCAGATCTGACCGAGCAGGCAGTGAGAACGTATTGGACGGCTCTGCTGAGGTTTCGTGGTTAATCCCGGCGACTCCAGAACCTTCAACTCGCACCACGCAGACCTCCGGTAGCATGCGCTGCATTCAGCTCTTCCCCAGATCTCACTCTTCATTCTCCTCTTCCTTCTCTTCTTCCATTTCTGACAACCCCAAAACTACATCATGTTCAAACTCAATCAAAGAACCTCATAGAGAACATTCCCAAACATCACCAGCTTTCAAGAAGCTCACATCACCTTCCAGATTGTCCAAGACCTCACACAGTGACTCTGTAAATCGAACTTATCCTAATTCTGCTTCCGAGCCCTGCAGCAGCACTCCTCTCCACTCAGACCCTCGTCTACAATGCCTTGACCCTCTTGGATCTCCCTTACTGAGAGACAGCGAGCTGAGAACTCAAAGAAGATCAGGTCAAGAGGGCAGACTTGGATCTCTCCATCTTAGCCCATCTGAGAACTCGCAGTCAGAGAAGGATTCAAGCAAAAGTCCTGCCAGGTCCCAGCACTGTGATAACCCTGGAGATAGTGGAGATCAGGAGATGAGCACTGAAGATCAGGAGATGAGCACTGAAGACAAGGAACCAGTGGAAACAAGCACAAGCACAACAAATGAAGTTGAAGTGATAGAGGAAGAAGGCCTGTCCTTTGTCTTTGATGAGCCGCCCATTGCATTTGATGACTCGTGGGGTCTGGGCGGAGCGGTTGCCGAACAGGGGCCATGCTTCAGTCTGAAGCTGGAGAGCAGTGGAGACCAAACTAGTCCTCCAGGACAAAGTGGACAGGGTGAGACAGCTTCCCCACACACACTCTCTCCTCCTGGACATGGAGCTCAGCACAACCTGCCAGATCCTGGAGCTCCACACAACCACAGCTTGCCTGATGCTGAGATGTGGGACAGCTGGAAGGAAGAAGATGAGGAGGATGAAGTGGAAGCTCTTCCTCTCTCTCAGAGAGTGGGTGCAGTGGCTCTCGCCAAGAGAGTGTCTCAGCTAAGGACGCCAGGTAACAAAGTCTCACTGTGTCCTGTGATAATGCATTAGTTTTGGCACCCACTTTAAGACTGATGTGATGGTGTCAGTTTGTATGGGTTATAAATGTATTTATTTATTCAGTGGCTTGCAAGAAGAAGAATCAAGCCCCACTGGTGCCCATCACGCCCATGCCAAGCTTCTCAGACATGGACACGCCTGAGCTTAAGAACAAACTGAACAGGTGAAGGCTCTTGTGAATTATTAGCACTGCACAGAGTTTTAGTTTCAGCTCCCGGGTAGCATGTCTACTTACGATCTACATCTGTGTAGTCTGTTTTGGCCCAGTAGCTGTGAATAAAGGTGTGTATTACACCTGGGCCTATGTGTGTAGCGAAGGGTGACGTGCCAAAAGATACAGTAGTGTGTGTGAAATTAAACAAACTGAAATGGTTGCCGTTTCCACATTTACGACATTTGTATTACACCAGGTACGGCGTGCGCCCCCTTCCTAAGAAGCAGATGGTCCTGAAGCTGAAGGAGATCCACCAGTACACCCACCAGCTGATGAGCTCCGGCTCTGAGGAGGAGACTTCTCCGCAAAACCGCCCCAGAGCCGCTCCGACTGCCTTCAAACAGCCCACAGCGCCCCCTCCTGTCTCACCCAGGAAACTGCAATTTGGAGAGGAGGAGGAGCAGGATGTGTTACCTGCATCTCAGGACTCCAACACCTCCTCCACAGCCGAGTCAGAAAGGTGGCACACACACACACACACTCACAAATACCAAACATAGCTGCTGTACACATTCATACATGTTTATTTGGATGTGTAATGAATGCATTTGAATGTTAAAGAGGCAATGATATATATATGTTTTTTTTTATTATGTGACTCAGGGTTTATGTGAAAATCCACAACATGTTTGTGCATAATTCTTTTATTATTTAACTCACTCCTGGCTTCTTATTATATCTATATATACCTCTACTACTCAAGATATAACATACAGAGCCCCAACTCAGTGACTACTGGCCCACTAGAGCAACATTCAGCCACAGAAAGAGAGCGACTTCACTAAGTGCCTGCTGGAAATTAACTATTTACTTGTGATGTCACTTTTAGGAGATGTACTTTAGCTTTTATTATATATATATATATATATATATATAAAGCAAGGGTCTTTCAGCCGAAGTTTAAAAAGTGTGTCTTGAAAGAAATATATCAATAAATCTCCTTAAATATTTAGAACATTTTCGTTTTGCAGTACGATTTTATAGTGAGTAACTGCGCACGATCAATTCCTCCAGATCCAACCCAGAGATATGCGACTCTGATGATGACGGATCCGACAGCGAGGGTATCACCGCGTCTCAGGCAGCGGTACGTGAGAAGGACAAAGTCCAGGCTGTGCATTCCTTCATCCTGTCTGACCCGCTGCTGTACAGTCGCGTTCTGCAGTACCAGCCGCTCTCTCTGTGCGAGCTGAAGGCAGGGCTCCGGGCAGCGGGTATCAGGCTGGGCACCGCCAAGCTGCTGGACTTCCTGGACTCCCAGTGCATCACTTTCACCACGGCAAAGCAGGGCCAAGCAGCACCCTCGCGCAGGAGAGCTCGTGGAGCAGGTAGAGGGAGGAAAAGACTAGCTAAGGCAGTTGAGTGAGCTGCATCAGCATGAATTATGAGAGCCCTCTGGATGAGCTGCGCGAGAGGGACTACTGGAGAGCCCTCTGGATGAGCTGCGCGAGAGGGACTACTGGAGAGCCCTATGGATGAGCTGCATGAGAGGGACTACTGGAGAGCCCTCTGGATGAGCTGCATAATTAAAATTCTCAGGGTTTTTATTCATGTGTGATTTTCTTTTTTTTATGTTATGTTTAAATATAATATTTGATATGAAATTAAAAGAAAATATGCCTCAACACTCCATCCTTTAATGTATTTCATCCTATTTTCCCTAAATGCAGCACTTTCACAACCCTTAAAGGTGCAGTTTGTAATGTTTCTTTAAAATGTAGATACCCCACAGTGCCTTGGAATGGCCCTGCTCCTTTCGTCATTTCAGGCTGCTTAGTTTTGTTTTTTTTCAGGCCAGAAATTAGCCCCGCCCCCACCTGACACAGCACCAGCCACAAGGCAGACCGATTCTACAGGCTCTGGATCAGCAGAGGCTTCTAAAAAATTACAAACTGCTCCTTTATTATTCTCAAGGGTCCTCAAGGGTTTGCACTTTGATCTGAAAGAAAGATCCCAACACAAAGTATTGAAATACAATTTACTGGTTTTTTTTTTTCCATCATTTTTTTTTTTATGCAAAGACCAGCCAGGAAAAAAAGATCACATTTCAGCACACTGCTGTCTCACAAGGTTAGAGCAGCAGAATGAAAATCTCACATGTCTCTGTCTATTGTGTGTGTGTGTGTGTGTGTGTGTGTGTGTGCTTGTAGTGCAGTCTGGCCTCTTGGACCTAGTGTGCCAGCCTGGACCCTCACCCCACCCCCATAACCCAGTCCAGGTCCCATGATCCCCCGCTGCTCCCCCGTTCTACACCTGTCACGACGGGTTAGAGATGTTGGCCAGGAAGCGCTGCGCCCACCACTCCTCAAGATCGATAGGCACAAAGTCTGCAGACAGAGACAGAAAGAGAGAGAGACACACACACACAAAGGGGACAAATCAGGTCACAATCCAACAGACTCTAGTTCAACTTCAATTTACAGTTTATAGTGTAATCAGAGTTGAACACAAGACAGGTACGCACAGGGAAGAAAGGGTGTAAAGTACAATCCAGATTCAGTTAATTTATAATCTTTTGGCATTCGAAATCGTGTTCTGAAACTACTGTAAAGCTTTCTGAAGCTGGTTTGAGTGCTGGAGATGGATGGGCAGGAAGTGAACATGGTCATTAGATGGTAAAATAAGGAAAGCACAGTTACTGAGACCGTTAAACGCCGTTCCATTTTTTAGAGCATTTATGACCCCTTGCGGCAGCGATTGTAGAAGCCACCTAAAAACTGTGGAACAAAATGCACATTTGCTGTGGTTACTTACACATTCTGATATTCTCTAGGTGAACTCTGACCTATGAAGTCTGAAGTCCCGGCCTCCGGTCAGTAAAGGCGCAGGGTGGAATGTGCTGTTGGCATGGAGCCGTCTCATTCGCCTGGGTTTGTGGTAAGATTTCTTTTTTCCCCCTCTCTGCCTGCTTGGATTTTCATGCTAACTATGTTATTACCTCTGGGATTAGATTGGATTTTCTATAGTCTGATTAACTTTCCAGCAGGAAAACAAATGGAGAGCCTATGTAGTGATATACGGATAAAAGGTTAGATTTTAATGACATGTTGAAAAATTTACCAATTTGCTGTGATGACACAAAACGTTTGGGCTTAAAAGAGACTCGACTTTTGTAACCGTTGGTCCGTAGTGTAACAGGATTTTGGTTTAACTGTACAACAGAGCTACATTTTTTCCCCATCCAGAATCAAAGGGGGGTGCAAACTTTTGCACTCGACAGTCAGGTCTCGTGGTGTAAGCAGGATGATGACACACAAGTGTCTCAATATGAGAGTCATAGTCTACTTTATCTTCCTCATCTAAAGGTTTCTGATATCAGGAGTGTTCAGTGTGTGTTATGTAACAGAGATGGACATACAGAGTAACTATAAATGCATAAAAATAACAATAGGTGATGTTTTTAATAAATAATTGTAATCCTTGACAAATTGCCTTGTAATGAGAGGAATAAAAGATGTTATAGGAAAATATCAATAATAAGAACTTCAGAGTGGGAAAAGGAACACCCCCTTTTTTGCGTCTGATGACATCATAGCAGGCCGGCGTTGATTATTTTCCTAATCGAACGATGCTTTACTGCGTATGTAACAGGCGTGTGTTTAAACGCTGATAGCAGCACAGTGTGTACGGGGTTAGAAGGCTGTATGAACGCTAATTTTGGTCTGGTGTTTGTAGTACGAGTGTGTGCGTGTGTGCGTGTATATAAAATTTAGTCTGACTGACTCTTCATGCTGGGGTTGGGATTCCTCTCGGCGTACTGCACTGGGCCTTCCCCGTTCTCCGGCTGAGCTCCTTCACCGAGTTTCTGCTCCACTTCCTGCCATGCTGTATACACACACACACACACACACACACACACAGTCATTTTCATCAGTTTTGTTAATTCACACTTCAGGCAACTATTACAGCACCGGATCAGCAAGCAACAACTGGCTGCTTAAACAGAGATCTGTGCAGAACAGGTGAGCTCAGTTTAACACACCAGCTGAACAGCTCACATTACAGCATGCCCAAATTTATTCCTGAACCAGTCACTCCGGGGTGTGCAGTTATCAGAAAATGATCAACAACAGGGTGGTGTAATGGGGCTCGATGCAAAGCGGAGTTACTCTTACCACCCTGCAGTGGATTATTTTCCTCAAGACTTTTTTCCCTGTTGGAAAACTTATAGCTGTACCTCTGACACTGGAGACTCCTTCCACTAAAAGCTAAACAACCCCCCCCCCAACACACACACACACATACACAAACCTTCACCTTACACATCTTTTTTTTCTTTAAATCCGTTTAAATGGAGCGTCCGCCCTACCTATGAGAGAGTCGTTACTATAGAAACGACAACATATTATGACGAGTACATCGATATAAACCTGTGATGTGCAGCTGCTCTACCGTCAGAGCTGATGAGTTCATTTCCTCTGACCAATCAGAATCGAGAATTCATAATTACAATTCCAAGAGAGTCTGAATATTCCAAATGAACAATAAGTCATTATATACTGTATATATATTTTTTTAAATCTCAGGAACGTAGTTTGAAGCTGGAGCTGCACTTCAGAAGCGAATTTTGATTCCTGTATAAATACACGCTTCACTGTTTTATAAAAACGTGTGTGTGTGTGTGTGTGTGTGGTGTTACCGAGATGAACTGATGTGAGCGTTTGTGGATTTGGACGTGAACCTTGTACAGCGCTAAACTGAAGGCTGTTACCTTCCGTTATTCTTTAGCAAACTTCAGACTAATTAACTGTTCTGGCTGTTCAACTGCAGGCAAGTTTTTTTTTTTTTTTGGCTAAACTGTCTTTAAAGCAGAAGCGTGTGTGTTAAGCTGCACACAGAGCAGGATATAGGCAGTGCTCTGACTGGTTTTTGCAGCGAGTTGCATCAGCCGCTTGGTGGGCCTGCTCTGGAGAAAGGAGGAGCTGCAGAGATAAGAGATTTGGGTTCGTTTCAGCAAAAGCAGCGTGGCGGCTTCACACGCTCACTAAACCACGTCCTGAGTGCTGGACGCTCGCACTGGAGTCTAGAGACCGAGCCAGCTCAGCGCTCCAGTCAGTAATGCTTAATTAGAAAGTTTCCATTAAACAGACACTGAACTAACTTCATCACATGCACAGCCTGAAAAAACCCTGACCGTTCCATCCATCACCGCCATCCCTGTGTCACGGTCAGTTCCGGCTCTGGCCTCGTTCCCAACTACAGAGACTTTGTACAGACGGTTGTACAACTCGTCACCTCACCTTCGTAGACGAATCGCACGTTCTCCTCGTGTGCTGGCGTGAAGCCTTCAGCCGTGTCTTCCTCCTTTGGCGAGGTGGATCTGAGAAAGCGCTTTGTGTTGAGGCGCTGAAATACAATTTTAGGGGCGGGCGAGCTACAAAAACAACAAACAACAACCAGCCAGGGTTAGTGAAAAAGCATTCGCAATGTCCGGCTTCCTGGAATTTAAATATTCATATGAACTTGAAATGATATTTTCATCTCAGTTTAATGGCTTCAATTAAAAAAAATTTGGCCACGTCTCCTACCTGAGAAATGACAAACTATATACAGAGTTGCCCATTACAGTAGAAGCTAAAGTCTTTACTGAAACTCTTTATAGAGACGTCAAATATGTCTGTAGTAGGAAATTAATCAACGACTGGGCGATGGGACGAAGCAGAGTTACAGATACTACCACAAAGCTGATCATTTTCCAACAGCAGTAACACAACGAAGTGTTTTCTTTCTCTTACGCCACAGCGATTTGCCAATGATTATAATTACTGCGTATTAATGAAAGACACGTCGTACTGTTTATCCATTTATAGTTACATTTAATGTTGTGGAATGTCCAGGAAACTAGTCAGTTCCTGTTTATCACTTGTGTTAGAACTGTCACATAAACATCTCCTTACACATAACTTCACCATATGAGCGATTGTTTTTTCATTTATGTGGAACATAGATCATACAAATCCCCTGTGCAAGTTATTACAGAAACGCTAACAATTTAGAACGAGGGCTTTAATATAAACCTTTTGCTGTTATGGAAAACTAAGCGACACCTTCTGACCAATCAGAATCGAGAACTGACCAGCGCTATGGAATAAGCCATTATGAAATACGGTTATGAAATAGGCTTGATAGTGCTCTGGGCTGCGTCCCAAATCGAGGACTAAGTAAACAATGATGTGCAATATTCTGCCATAGCGTTACTGAGTGAGTGTGTGGTTTTTGTTTCGCAGCCAAACTGTCTACTTCGATACGGGATACTACTTTGGCACACTATCCAGTGCAATTTGTGACGCGTCCTTTCCGAGTGAGAACAGGCGCAGGGTTTCTAACGTGGAAATGAAACACCGAACATTATTTAAAGGGAATTAAGAGAAAAAGAGGTGGTTAAAAGTGCAATAGATAAGATTAGTCCTCTCCCTATCCCCCAAGATTTGAATGATTGTTGTTAACTCCTTGAACCCCTCCCCCATTCCCTCCCATGTTCACAAAGCCCCGCCCCCAGGACCTGTCTTACAGCAGTGTGACTGGAGGACATTCCAAATACAAAAAAATACCCAAGCTTTCCGGACCGGAAGTCACTTTCCCAAATAGGTTTTCTCAGCCAAATAATACTTTTATTCTGAGCGTCATGGATTATATTATCAATTTTTATCATGTTCTATATATTTTTGTACAAATAAGAAGGGGGGGAAAAATCGACTATTGCACCTTTAAAAGGGTTTATTGCTGTGTAAACACCGGAAATACACACGCACGCGCTGAGATACAAGGTCATACCGGTGCAGACGAGCACGCGACACACTTGAGTCGAGTTTGATTACGGTTAGCATACTGAAAGCTAGTCAGTCAGTGTGTAAGCAGGATTGCTCCACGTGTGTGTGTGTGTGTGTGTGTGTGTGTGTGTGTGTTTATAGTCTCTAACTCACTTGGGCTCGAGCCAGTGGCTCCGTTTGTGCTTCAGGTCGGTGGCTTTGCTGTCTATCTGCTGCTGTGTGGGACCTGAAAGAAAAACATCATCATCATTATTATTATTATTATCACCTGACCGGAAACGCGTGTCATTTCAAACGCGCACGCGATAGTTTCTGAAGATTTCGCACCTGTTCTACGTTGTGTAACGAGTTTGCTCGGGCCTCGAGTAATTGTGTACATCATGCGCGAGCTCGAGATCCTTTGAAGCACCGCCTCACACACGCACACTCTCTCACACACACACTCACACTGCAGCGTTTCCCACACGAGATCTTAATTCAGTCCCCGGGTAGTGCGCGAGCTGGTGAAGATCTGAGGATCAGCCGCTTGTGACTGAGGTTCAGGATCCGCAAACTCAACTGAACAAGTGAGTGTGCGGGTCAGGCGGCTCAAGGTGAGAGCAGGGAGACGCGCGCGCGCTGAGCCGGTGGTGTCCTTGATCGCCGGTGTTAGAGGTCCCGTCGGATTTCAGCTCAACTTCCCTCGCGCAGCAAGGACACTGTTATGTAGTGGAGTGACTGCGAAGGGGTTACACAAACTCAAAAAAAAAAAAAAAAAGTAGGGAAGACAGAAGGTCACCTGCGCCTCCCGCTGTGACGTCAGCACACGCCCCCTTTTTAAGGCGGCGCTCCGGACACACGCCATGTCCACAACCTACAGCTCATAGACTCCTTAAAAGTAAAAAATAAAATACATCTGCTGAGAAATTTCAGGAGTGTTAAAGCATGCCTGAGTATATCATGCTCCTGGATAGACTTACACACTTCTCCACACGTTCTCTACCCTGTAGTGCACTTGAGAAGCGAGTGGAGAGTGATCCCTGCATGCATGAGGTCAGGGTTGCCAGTGTGGTCGATTCTAATCACCAAGAGAAAGATCAACTTAAAATGTAGCATCTGGTGAAATATGTGATCATGTGGAAATATGAATATTACAAGAGTGTGTGTGTGTGTGTGCTATGAATACAAAATGGCAGCTGTGTGATAGGTAGGGAACATCTGGGGGGGAAAAGTGGGAAATTAGATCCCTTACAGAAAAGTCACATGATTGATATGAGCATTTTACACTTGGTATTTTTATACACTTTACATATACTGAGTGTGTGTGTGTGTGTGTATTTTCACACGATTCATCATATCTTACATTTTTGCATTGATTCACATAACATGCTGAAATGCTCTTTCCATATGTTTTTCATAAGATAACCTGTATTCAATCACCTCAATCTGGCAACCCAACGCTAGACGTGCAGGTCAGTAGGTGAAAGGTTTGACGCGCCATTAGGATAATTAATTTATCTATCTTCATTTGTGAGGTGGTACAAATAGCTATACAAAACCTCTTTATGTATATTACGTTTATTTTTTTTAACCTAAAAGTATACAATCATCAGACGAAATGACGCAGAGGTCTGCGTAAACCCCCCGTTTAGAGTTCTGCGTAAATCGTGCGCAGACACGAGCAGCTCCAGTGCGCCGCTGCAGTGGCTCAGACGGCTTTATACAGTCCGGGCTTTTGAGGTCAAAGTGCGTCACGTCGTACAATCCGACTTTTACAACCACGCCGAGATTAAAAAAAAAAGATAATTACAGCTGTTTTTTTAATAACTCCATACTGAATTAAATGAGAGTTGGGGGGAAAAAACAGTGAAAACGCGTTGGAAAGCGAATATGACGCAACTCTTACGTCATCACGTCACGTGCCGCTCTGTTGCTGGTTAAACAAACAGTCAAACCCAGGATCAAGCTCTTCCACCAGTTTATTTATCATGTACAGTACTCCAAAACATTCATGTCACATGATTCTTTACATATGGAATTGATCTGTAGATGCAGTTAAGTATTCCTACTGAACTTGTTCTGTTACTGAGTTCATTTAATACACTTTAATTTATTTAACAGGGTCACGTTAGTCCAGTGTTAAGTGGGCCGTACAAAATAATCAATTTAGTAGATCAATAATACATCAACGAGTCCTCTTAAATGTGTTCATTTATTCTCTGAATTCAGCATTTACACTATACAGCCAAAAGTTTGTGGACCCCTGAAAATCACGCTCATATGTGCTTCTTCACCAAACTGCTGCCACAAAGTCGGAAGCACACGATTGTACAGAACGTACGCTGTAGCGTTACAGTTTCCCTTCACTGGAACTAAGAGGCCCAATCCTGTTCCAGCATGACAATGCCCCTGTGCACAAAGCGAGCTCCATGAAGACATGGTGTGTGAAGTCCGGAGTGGAGGAACTCGACTAAACCCTGACCTCCACCCCACTGAACAGCTTTGGGATGAACTGGACCACACTCTTCATGCCAGACCTTCTCGTTCAACATCAGTGCCTGATCTCACTAATCCTCCCCTGGCTGAATGATCACAAATCCCCCCAGCCACACTCCAGAATCTATTGGAAAGCCTTCCCTGAAGAGTGGAGGATATTATAGCAGCAAAGGTGGAATAAATCTGGAATGGTACGTTCAACAAGCACAGTGTCCACAACCTTTTAGCCATATAGTGTACATTCTGAACACACAATCGGATTGAACACATTTTATATTTTTCAAATATAGTTTGCACAATCATTTACAAATAACAGATGCAAAGTAAAAGTTCTCCCCTGTTTCTGTGTAACCTCTAAACTGGTTCTTTTGGAAATGGCCTCTAATGCTAATGACGAATAGCATCAGTAAATCTATCTGAAACGGTGCATGATTTTGCATTTCAGAGTCTTCTTAAAGTCTAAATCCGCTGACGCAGTTTTATACCGTGAGAATATTCACAACGACGACTTTCACGTCAGACTATCACTCTTGCTCCTAACTAAATAGACTGAATTTTAACGGGTTGGGAGGATATCAAGACCGAACACACCCGTGGCCTGTAAGAGGGCAGACATCCGGCTGCTCGACTCTGAGGGGTGAGCACATGATCTTGTATTCACAATCACGATAACCATCATTGAACAGATTCCCATAAAGCAGCTTATTTTCATGATTATCTACAACCTATCTGACTAATCTGCTGTGAAATAACTAGCAACGCTGGAGAGGAGTTTGATCTCGCCGCCTTCTTTGGGCTGGTTTGCGTAGCGTGGGATTCTACTGGAATTTTACAAATACAATATAATAATGTAATAATATCATAAACCGTGATAAAAGTCTAGCAATTATTAACTACATGAAGAAATCTCAACGTTCCCTTTCTGTTAGTAAAAGCCTCATGCTCTGAGAACAGTTTCATTCTTAATAACGGTTAATGCCAAAGCGCTGAAATAAAAAAAAATAATAATTATTATATTTATATTGACATGCTCACCTGAGTAGTTGATATATCAAGTACACTGAAACACAGCTAACGTTTTTGTCTTAGGAAGTATACAGTATTAACACAAGTCCAGTCACTGTGCATGTAAATCACAGGGCGTCTCACACACCATCATTCAGAAGAGATAATCGCTTACTGTGATGCATGCAGTGCCTGAAACAATCTATGGCACTGTTAAAAAATTAACATTAAAGGTTTGACTGAGGTTTTAAGTGNGCTATCTTCTTTTCCTCACAGAGAAAACCACCAAATGTGTTGAGCATGATCTCTGGCTTTGTGGAACACAGCAATCTACTTTGCTGAATAAACCTAAAACACATTTGGGAGCATGCTGTTATAGGAAATTAATCAACTTGCTCATTTGCTTATAACAGCACGCCCGAAGTGTTTTGTTCCTCTTCTACCACGGCGATTTGTCAGTGACTACTATGTGTGTGTGTGTGTGTGTGTGTGTGTGTGTGTGTGTGTGTGTGTATGACACTTCATACTTTTTATCGGCTTCATATTGTGGAATGTCTGCGAAACAAAAACAAAGCAGCATGTCACATGACTGAGAAAATTCACCGTATCAATTATTATACATTCAGGTTTCGATTGTGTGCCATGTTAAGCAGCTGTTACTATAGAAACGATGACATGTTAGGACGAGTGCGTTAATATAAACCTGCCATTTGTAGCTGCACTGCTGTCAGAAAAATCATCAACACCTTCCGACCAATCAGGATCGAGAAAGCGCTGTGGCGTTTGCTCTGAAGACCTGACACTAGGATTGCTCTCAGCTTGAACATCGCTTCCTCAGTGTTATCTCTTTATCCTAACGTCAAGACAAACAACGTACCTAGAAATAATGTTTTCTGATGTCAGTATACATGCCATAACAGTGTAACTAGCGTATTTCCGTACTAGAGTACACCAAGGTTAGCTGATGTCAGTTCCGCCTTCAAAGCAGCGCTTGAGCGACACCTTGTGGCGTACTCTAGTCTAGATTTTGTCCCGAGGTTTGCAATGTTATGTTAGCACCTTCCGATAACTGCTGGTTTAGCACGTCTGCCATGAAAACATGAACTCATACACGAATATCCTTAACTTATAACATACGCCGCTTCACTATATAATCCACAGGACCTACTAGAGGAAAATAAATGTGTCACATATTCTGAAACATATGGTATTCCAGATACCGTCCGACTCGTACATCGCAGCACGCCTCACCACACACTTTATTAAATTACTACACATTATCAACTGATGAACATGGCATTAATAATTACTAATAATTTAAGGCCAAATGCTGTGTGCATTTGCTTTGGAAATGAAGTTGACTCTGTGTGTGTGTGTGTGTGTGTGTGTGTGTGTCAGTCAGTAGTGCGGCTCACAGTCCTCTGTCAGACTGTCTGTGATGTAATTGATGTTCAGTTGCTGCTGGTAGAAGTTCTTCTCCACGGCTGTGTTCACGGTCCAGGCCACGACCTCCACGCCACGCTCAGCCCAGTACTGCACCGTGTCCCTGACACACACACACACACACACACACACAATGATTAATACATACTGAAACACATTCTCTTCAATATATTAAACCCCACGAAGGGAAGGCAAAGAAAGTGAAAAGAAAGCCATTTGAGATTCTGCCTGACTTTAAAATGGTGGATGTTACTTGGGTTACTGTAAAATGGTGACAAGAAAATATTTCTGTGATTAAATAAAATAAAAAGAAATCTGAAACATAACTGGACTCACATGGAGATGTAGTTTTTCTGCAGCAGGAAAGCCGACACGCCGCACAGTTTCCACAGCAGGTGATGATGCGCCCAGTCCAGCAACACATCCATCGCCTGCATCCAGTGCTGTTTCCATGCCGACGAGAACCGCGGCGACCCGTCGCCAAAGCGACTCAGGCTCCACGGCCGATGCGTCAGCGCCGTCACGACGTCTGGATCGGCTTGCCTCATCTGTATGGCATGTAACATGCTCACATCATTCCACTATGGTGAGTTACTGGGAGGGCGTGGCTTATCCAGATGTTTCTAAGTTACGCTGTATACAGGCTGCTATATATATATATCTATATATTCCTACACATCGCTGAGGATAAAATCGCCACCTATATGGAGCTGTGTGGTAGAAGTTTTACCCTGTAGATGACTTTGGGCTCGAAGGAGCACACGTGCGACCTCAACATCTCGTGGCCCACAAAGAGTATCTCGACGAAGTCTCGACGACGCCGGACGCCTCTCGTCTTTTCAGTGAAACCCTGTGTTCCAGTACTGCTTTTAATGCACCTCACTGACTTTCTTTCGCAACTCCGAAGTTCAAAATCGGCTAAATAACTTGCAGCGAAAGGCGAGGAGTCTGTAAGAGCGTCATCTGATAGCACTGAACAAGGCAGTTGGATGTAGGCACCACAAAACGCACTTAAAAATCATCTAAACCTATACAATCTGCTCCTGACGTGACACCATCTCTCAACCCTTCAGAGGTTCATCGACGATCCTTTAATCTAATCTTTGCAATGAGTAAAACTGTTTCTAGACCTGTTCCTGAGATTGCCATGCAATGGATCTTGCTAGTTTCCTCATTTTAGGCTCAGCTCTGAGGCTTATATCTGTTTCCACCAAAAGGGTTGGGTTGGGTGGAGGGAAGAAGCGAGGCTTGTTAGTGTTTTCACTGTAGCTGTTATTCTCTCAACTGTTTGAAAGACGATGTGTACAGAAGATCCTGATGTAGCAACAGCAGGTGACAGAAACACACACACACACACACACACACACACACACACACTCGCTGTGTCTAGCTGTTCAATTGGTCCGTGTCTCGCCGATGACCCTACCTCATCTGGGTGACCCTTGACATCGAAGTAGATGATCAGCTGGTGTTTGATGCATTCCTCTACCGCCGCCTGCAGAGTCGGAACCTTCTCTCCACGGAAACGGTCACTGCGGGAAGAACGAAATAACACACGCTGCTGATTATGTCGAAGGTTAGTCTACATTCTGACGCGCTCCCAGCTGCGCTATTTTCTGTTAGTATTATTAAACACCTTTATCCTGTTTTAGCTTGACGATGGAAGTTTCAACGCAGAAGGAATGAAGAAATCCGTTTTATATTTATCTGGACAGCACCAGCTCCTGGAAATCGACCCATTCAAGCCCTTCTCTGATTCTAACCATGCCTAAGCACAGATTAGGGCTGTGATTGGACAGTGAATGCTTTTCAGTGTGGCACGACTGCAGCACAGTGATGAAAGTGAAATGCAATTCAACAGGGAATTATATGAAGTCCTTAAAAAGTCCTGCTGAACCTTTGTCTGTCTAATATGAGTATCTAACAACTCTTCCGTCTGTCTCCTACCTGAGTCTATGTTTGGCGGCGGCGTCCAATTTGCCAACCTCCGAGAAGCGCAGCTTGCTCAGTGGTCCCGATCCGTTGGTGGTCCGGTCCACGGTTTCATCGTGCATCAGGATGGGAACGCCGTCGGCGGTGAACTCCAAATCCAGCTCTACTCCTGTTGCTCCGTTCGCACTGGCCTAGACGGAAACATCGGGAAAAGAATAAGACTTCCAAATGGTGTTTCGTAGATTTTTCACTACTAATTCTGTAAAAACAAATGAGATATTGATACTCGGCGAAGTCCACCATCACCTTGACCTTCACCATCACCATCACCTTCCTTGACACTTTGCAAAAATCAGTGCTGAACACAGTGGTCTGAACAAGACACGATTCAAAATGCTAACACATGCAGGTGTAAGGTCTAGTGTTTATAAGGAAATACAGGTTCAGATTTTTTTTTAGCGCAAAGTTTAAAAGACAATCCTGGGCATTAAAATCATAAACAGTGGCGGTACAGAGGGTCGTGTTGGCTCTTCACAGCTCCAGGGTCTCCAGTTTGATCTCTGTGGCACGTTGCATGTTCTCTCCATGCCCACATGGGTTCCCTGTGGGTTCTCCAGTTTCATCAAACATGAGCAGGTAGGCAGCCCAACTATGCTAATATGGCCCTAGGTGTAAAGGTGTGTGTGCATGAGTTATCCAATGATATTTGAGGTGACAGTCTAGCCAGTTGGGCCCGCCCACTGCTGGCGAAAAAGAACAGAAGCAATAGCTGAGAAAAGACGCAGCTATTGATTGTGGCGAATGATTTTGTTTGTGCATACAGATTTTTCTGGGATGAAACGAGAATACGAGTTCTCCCCCCTTTCCACGCGTGTACGTCTGTTTTCCTCTTGTGGTTGTAATTTCCTTTCACATTTGGGGAAGAGTGACACATGGGCGGAGAAGGGTCAGTGTGCGTCCTGCAAGACTACAAACCACGCCCATTACAAGGAACGCCCACTAGCAAATCACACTACACATCATTTCCACGCCACTCCCCCCCAACCCTAAGCCTAACCCTATCACTGCGTCTCAATCCGCATACTTAGACCATGCACTAAAGTACGTACTCTTTTTACGAAGAAAAAGTACATACTTTTGAGTGTGCTGCAAAAGAGTATGCAAGTACGGTGGCATACTATCACATCATGTAACGGGTGAGAACGTAGTTACGCACACCGTCACCATCTCCTCGCTGCGTTCCAGCTTTTCTTCATTCATTATTCCTTATTTAATTTACCATTGATTTATTTCTCCACGTTTCATTTCCACCTCTCAAAAATGCATAATTGAATTCGCAGAAGCAATTAGAATTCGGATATTACTTAGGACGGTTAGCGAATTGAGAAAAATTGAGGTTTTACGTATTTATTGTGGGTGTAACTTGTAATAGTGGGTGTACCTTGTAACTCACCCACATGGAACATTGTCACCCGCACTGAATATTCCCCGCACCAAACATTAGGACTATCTATCTGATCCTACCCCGTGATGGTCACGTGTCCACAGACTTTTTTTTTGGGGGGGGGGGGGCGTGGTATGAGAATATAGGGGCGTTCCTCATTTACATATTCATACATCCGGGTGTAGAGGAAGAGGAGGAGAAAGAGTTACTATGCATTAACAACATATTGAACAGCTGTTTATCCTCCACAGGTGGAGATAATGACGTTTAGTTAAACTCACCGCTCTTATTGCTGCTATGGTGTTCTCAGGTGCGTCGTGAGCACCGGCCCGGTGAGCCACCACCGACACGCCGCCGGGCGCGAGCCTCCCGGGCCGCAGCACCTGCCTGGCGCGGCTCGCGGGGACTTGTGGGAACCGGAAGACCACCAGGAAGAGGTAGAGAATCGCGGTGAGGCCGATGGAGCACACTGCGCTCCTGGTGCCGAGCAGCACGAGCACAAACAGAGCCGAGAAGCAGGTCACACCGTCTCCTAACTGCAGCATCTTCACCACATTACACACTTCCTTCAAAAAACAAACAAACAAAACTCTCCACACTCCGAGCTCAAACAAATCCCTTCAGCTCTCAGGTGTGTTCTCATTCAAAGCCCGAGGCTCACTTCGGGCTGGCTTGCTGTTGCCTTTGGTACAGAAAGTGCAGAATTAGCCATTTTCCACCTCCTCTAGCTGTGCTGTCAAAATCCAAGCAGCACAATCTGCGCATGCGCGGAACACGCCGCTGCCCATCTCTAACGCTTCCTCGCTCCCTGTAAGTGTTCACTATAAGCACGTGCACCCTGTGATTACCATCAGTTATATTCATTTTATTAGCTACATAAATATACTTGGATTTCACGGATACTTGGAGTCATTTTTTGGTGTATTTTTTTCCACACGCATACAGTATCTTTTATTTTGAATCTTATGTAGGATCTTTTATTTTGAAGCCTGGCGTGTCACGTGGTGCTTCACCTTGCAGAGCTGAAATGGTGAGTGACTAGCGAGTGTTTCTATTTGATATAAACTATGAAACCGATTAGTGTGAAACCTTTTACTAATAAGCTTAAGCGCTGAATAAACACGTGCAGATGTGTTCAGTGCTGTTGTGTGATTAACACAGCAGCTGATGGCTCGTGTAATGATCACTGTGTAAGGACCAGAAATCTGTGTGTGGTGCAGTTACAGGAAAATAATCAACCTCTGACACTGATCATTTGATCATTTAAAAAATAAATATATATAACAACACGTGCTAAAGTGTTTTATTTCTCTTATACAACAGCAATTACAATATTTATTAATAACAATAAAGAGCAACGAGTTGTACTTTTTATCCGTTTATAGTTACATCAAAAGTTAATGCACTAAAGTCTATCTGCGTTTTGATTTTGAATCCTCACATGATACTATTTTTTTTTCGCTCCCTTTTCCAGCTGAGATCACGACGTTTGATCCGCGTGACTTTATCCTTAGTGGCACCCGGAATCCGATGCTGCCGTCCATCTCGGAGCGTCCAGCCGTTCCTCTTCCATCCCCAAACGCGGTCACGGACAAACGGACCGCCTTTGTGGGCGGGTTGTCCAGCGAAGCGGCCGTCGCTTCGTTCAACACAGCATCAAGCTCTCATTCCATGCTCAGACCTGGCGTCACGAAAGTACACCTTGATTTACGCGTTCCCCGCCATCCGAGTACTGCGTGCGCTCTCCAGGCTCAAACTGGCTCAAACCGGCATCACCGGCGTCCTTCTATCCGCAGTCTATTATTTCTACCTTCAGGGTCAGGCGTCATTCAGTCTTGTAAGCTACACCACGGGCATTGCTGCGTTCGCCGGCATCATGCTCTATGCCATCAGCTACTACGTCCGGCGAGTGGTGGGCATGATGTACCTGGACCACACACACACCACGTTAAAGGTGGCCCATCTGTCTTTCTGGGGCCACCGCAGAGATGTGTATCTGCCCGTGTCAGACATAATGACTCTGGGAGACACGGGAGACTCTCCGGGTGAAGTTATCTTAAGGCTGAAACGCTACAGCTGCTCAGACACGCTCTATTTCTCCACCAGGCTTGGGCGTGTGCTCGATAAAAACGGGTTCGAGAAAGTGTTTGGGACTTTGTCTTGATAGACTGCTGTGTGTTTTAATCGTGTCTGAAATGATCACGCGGTCATAGTTACAGTAAATATGTTTTCTTCACAGCTGCTCTGGTGTGTTCTTCTGTGCTCCTAACCAGTGTATAAGATTCCCCTCACAGCTCTGAAGTGTGTATCGCCTTCATCACCCAGTTTGTTTCCTTTACACTTAATACAATCGTATGAGCTTTCTAACTACCTGTTAAACTGATTCACTAGCTTGCCATCTAGCTAACAACCTTTATTTTTTTTGCTCGCACACCTTTTGCTAATTTATTAATTTTAATCGCACTCTTTTTTACAACTACGCCACTCTGTACCATGTTCCCTCCTTTATATGGTCACGATAATACCCAAAAATATGACATAGATGTGACTATTTATATAATAACTTGAGACAGAAACCGATCCAAACGCTCGTGTTCCTAATAAAGTGTACAATGTTTGTTTGTTTATGTACAGTATGTATGTAAAGTGTGTGTGTGTGTGTGTGTGTGTGTGTGTGTGTGTATGTGTGGATATGTATTGGTCTTCAGTTAGTGTTTACATCAAACATCAGAATGGGGAAAAGTGTGATCTCTGTGACTTTAAGCGTGGCATGGTTGTTGGTATCAGATGGGCAGCAGAAGGATGGAAAGGCCTTGTCGATGAGAGAGGTCAAAGGACAATGGCCAGACTGGTTCGAGTTGACAGAAA
>CM074969.1:15171861-15184756 GCA_037577455.1 Pangasius macronema
TGCTCTCTGCTTAAACCAGGAGTAGTTGAGAACAGGAGGGTTTGCATCACTGCTACAGCTCAGAGTCACTGAATCCCACTCCACTGTCTCTCCAGAGGAAAGAACCACTGCTCTGGTGTTTTTAGGGGAATCTGAAAACAGGCACAAGGTCTGAATATTAAAACCCTAACTCTGGGGGTTATGTACCAAGTTACCTCATGTACCAAGCTGGATATGAATGAATTTATTCATAAATGTTCACAGGAGCATTTACAAATATTCATTTATAAATGTAATATAAATGAAATTCCATTTAGTTTGTAAAAACTTCGTTATTCTACGAGAACTCTTGAAATTGTCTATATTTACATATTAAGGAGACTCACTAATGTGAACTTCAATTCATAAGCTTCAAACTCAGTCATTTCATATTAATGACTTAAAAGAAAGCAATCTAAAACAAATCCACAAATTAAAACAAATAAGGGTGGCCATTCCATTGGGACATAAGACATGGTATATATACCATGATCAGAGGATTTGTCGGATCAATATCTTCTGAGACATCAATGCCTCAAGAAGTATATCAAGGCCTTTAATGCCTTAGCATGTGTCATGTGGAGATGTCGCATGGAGGCTTTGCTCGCTGTGTAGTGCATGACAGTAAGAACAAACACACTATGTGACCAAGCCTGTGACTAGTCATTACAAAGGCGATGTGTCCAAGCCAAATCATTCCAAGATGGATGACTTTGTGGAGCAGCAGTCCTTTTCCTGTAGTTGTGGAAATCATCATCAAATTTTAATAGTAGCACCTGCACTACTGGTGAACTCATATGCCAACACGAAACTGAACTGCTGTTCATCGCAGGTGAGTCATCCCTATGTCAGGATCTTGTAATATCCCTGGACAACTCTCTGATCTCACCTTCGGTAAGTGCGCACAACTTTAGGGTAACCATGGACAATCGAGTGTCCTTTTCCTATCACGTCGCTCATTTGACACACTAATGTCGATTTCTCCTTTACAACATTAGAAGGATTTGTCCAGTTCTATCCACACAGGCCACTCAGGTGCTTGTTCAGTCCCTTGTCACTTCGAGACTGGACTACTGCAACTCGCTTCTGGCAGGTCGGCCTCTGAGCACCATTCAACCTCTGCAACTGATCCAGAATGCAGCTGAATGACTTGTTCTCCCACACCACCACTCCATTGCTATGCTCCTTCCACTGGCTGCCCGCATCAAATTTAAAACAGTGTACAAAGCCAAAAACGGACCAGCACCCACTTACCTCAAAGCACTTTTAACACCCTGCACTGCACCATGCTCCCTCCAATCCTCTAGCACTGCTTGACTGGACACACCATCTCTCAGGGTAAAAGACAGGCACGCATCACGACTCTTCTCTGTTCTGGCACCTACGTGGTGGAATGAACTTCCCCTAGATGTCCGAACAGCTGAGTCACTGGCAGTCTTCAAACGACGTCTAAAGACCTACTGTTGGGTACTGGGTTTGACGCAAGTGCAAGTACTCAATGTTTGTTAAGAGCCGTAGCAAACACAACCAAAACGTAATCAAATGATGTGGTCAAAAAACAGGCACAGGTCAGGCGATGTACAAATGGGCAGGCAAGATCAAGAACTCTAAACAGAATAGGTTCAAAACCAGAAGAGCATACAATAAACAAAGGCTTGGCAGCGACTGGTATGGAAAGACACAGAGCGTATAATTCACACTGAATGAATGACTTGAATGTCCTTTTATATTGTGAATGTGCTGGGATGTGATTGAGTCCAGGTGTGTGAAATCAGTAATCAGGTGAATGTGAATGCGAGAGTGTTTGGGTGTTGTAATCCTTAGTGGCCATTTTGGTAGGCCGCGCCGTGTGTTGGTAATTGTAGGTGAACGCCGTTTCCAGTGCCAACATGACACCTACCTCTCCCAGAAGTACTTAAATTAGCACTTTAATTAGCACAAAAAATTATGTTGACAGTTTTTTGACTGATGGTATTCTTAGTCCATGACCTAGTGAAACAGTATCAGGATGTATTTATTGATAGTTCACATATTATTAAGCTTGGATACACTGAGAGCAAGGCATGACACTTACATAACACATCTAGAAAGGTTGGTAGAGAGTTGTGCTGTCCCAGCTGGTTGCGAGCAGTGCAGTAGTACAGTCCGCTGTGCTGGGAGCTGACGTTGCTGATGCTGTAATTCTGGCCTGTTGTCAGCAGTGTGTCTGCATCTGCTCTCTGCTTAAACCAGGAGTAGGTGANGAGTAGGTGAGAACAGGAGGGTTTGCATCACTGCTACAGCTCAGAGTCACTGAATCCCCCTCCACTGTGTCTCCAGATGAAAGAACCTCTGCAATGGTGTTTTTAGGGGAATCTGAATGGGAGATTAGGAAGAATTACACATTACATACATATTAGTTTATATATTTTAGTCACAGTAAAATATCTAAGTCAGGTGTTATGTACCCCATCATGGTTGGAGGTCTTGTAGAGTGTATTGTGTCAAAAAGGGATACTAAAGACCCCAATGAAAGATAAAAAAGTATGCCCTGCCCAAAGTAAGGTTACCAGAACCCATCCCTGGAGCAAACCCTGGGGGTGGTTTTCAAACATGTGTGACTGGGACACACGTGTACCCATGCTCAGTCTGAAATGGCTGTATGGAGCCATCTTGCAGGTTCACCCCCGTCATGTAATGGACAGTTTACAACAGACTCTTGCAATAGAAACTGGCTCTAGGAATGTGGAATATCACTTCACTGGCAGGGACAGAGCCTGAGTTAATGTGCGATATAATCAGCCTTTCATTCACATTGGTAGGGTCTGGCAGAAGCCTCAGTGAGAGATAAATTTATCTCACACCTCTGAAAAGACTTTTCCCTTGTACTGAATGATATAAGGGACATTGAGTCTGAATGGAGATTTATTCTCAGTAGTATAATAGCGATAAAAAAAAAGAAGTGGAACGAAGAAGCTGTCAGTGTCTTTCAGGGTAACAACCATAGGATGTTGGTTGACACTAGTGGTGAAGAAAGAGGTGCCTAGTGGCACCTTCTGAGTATTGTTAATGGAAGGATCTTCTGATTTAGTTGAGAGGAATAGGAGAGACAGTAGGGCTGCAGCAAAGGCAGTTGCAGAAGTAAAAGCTTTGTCATGGGAGGAGTTTGAAGAGGCTATGGAAAAAGACATTCAGGTGGCCCCAAAGATGTTCTGGCAAAACACTGAGTGATTCAGGATGGGGAAGAGAGCAAGTAAGGAGGATCATTGACCTCTACTTGGGATGTCGCTGAGTGATGGAAGGAGCACTTTAAGGAACTCCTTAACCCAGTGGACATGTCCTCCCTTCTTCTCCACAAAGAAAAACCCTACCCCTGCTGGTGAGGTGGCGGGTAGAATGAATCTTAGCGGCAACAAATTCTGAATGTACTCCTCCATTGCTTTTTGTTCAGAACCAGAATGTGCAGAGATCCTAGCCTGAGGTGGAGAAGCACCCGGGAGCACAGTTGTAGGGATAGGATTCAGCAGAAACAATACAGGTTCTACACAAGCTGTAGAACAGTGGACCAGCTCTTTAGCCTTGCACAGCTTTGTGAGGGGACGTGAGAGTACACTAATCCAATCTATGTCTGTTTTGTAGATTGAGAGGCCTATGATTTTGTGGCTTGATATTTGTCATGGGGTACAGGGTATCTCGGTGGATTCTTCTTGCAATCTGATCTCTGTATGAGCACAGTGAAAGCAAATGTGAAAAAGGAGTGAAGAAAAAACTACCAGAAGGGAAAAGTGGAACAAAAAAAAAAAATCAAAGTTTAAAGTTAAATTTTAGTAAAGTGTTCACTAAAATTTCACCCAAAATTCCAGTGAAGGAGGAATTGCAGAAATAATCATAGGTCTAGCTATTCTAGAGGCCCGAAGCTTCCTTAATATTCAATAATGAGCAAACACAAGAAATAGCCCACTTCTTATTCACAGATTACTGATTTTCACTTTTCAGTCTTCATGTATTATAATATTATCAAAAAATTCTGCTGTATATGTAATATATAGCTTCCAAATTGACTAGCCATAATGTAATGCTCCTACACAGACACATTTAATCTTCAATACAAACTCATTGCTTTGACCTTCATTATTAGAACTTATTGTAGGGCTAGTGTCTGCATAAATTGGTCTTGGGCTCGCTTCTTTTACCATATTTAAACTTCTATTTTAAATATATGGTATTTTAAACTCAACCAGTGCTTTGTGGTGGCTTAATTTGGGCGATACGATAAAGTACCCACTGGGGTGTTTCGATGTGTATGAGAAAATGTTAAAAAATACATTCCCATAGAATACTGTGGAACATTTACCAACATGTCAAGTTACACACGATGTACATTATCTGGGGTTAAAAGCACAGATATTTTGGTAATATTTACATTAGACTTACATTTGCTCATTTGGCTGACACTTTTATCCAAAGGGATTTACAATTGTGAGGGTTAAGGGCCTTGCTCAAGGACCCAACCACGGCAATCTGGCAGTGCTGGGATTTGAACTTCCTATCAGAAACCCGAAGCCTTAACCACTGAACCACCACTTCCTCATGTAAAATAAATCCCATCTGAATAGAGTTTACGTTAGATAGTGAGTCTCTGCCATTCTTCCTTTGTGTATAAGTCTAATTACTAAAACTTCAGGATTATCAGGATTTAGCCATAGTAATATTAGAATATTTTATAAAATAACAACTACCATCAGTGCCTCTCAGATGTGTGCAATATACAGTATATAACTATTGTAATCTAACAGAAGCTGCCAGTGAGATGATGACAGAGTGAGTGAAGTTTAAAGTGAGTTCTTACAGACAGCANTAAGTTTATGAGATTTGTAAATTATTGCATTCCTTTTTTATTCACAATTTGTACAGTGTCCCAACTTTTTTGGAATCAGGTTTGTAGCTGAACTGTTTGTTTTTATGTAATACATCATTATTTGGACTTAAGATCTTGTTTTTTTTTTGTTGTTGTTTTTTTTTTTATAAATAAATGAGTTCTTACAGACAGCAGGAGAGCGAAGCTGCTCATGTCCTCTTACAGCGCAGGAGTAGCTGCCTGCATCCTCACTACTGACAGACAGTTCATTTCTGTCCTGGTCAGTAACACGCTGTCCGTTCTTGTACCAGATGTAAGTGGGGTTGTTAGACAGAGTGCAGGTGGTGCAGCTCAGCTTTTTATACCCATTACTCCAGTCTGATACTGTAACCTTCAGATCTGCAAATAATAAACTAGGTTTGTTTTCATCTGTATAAATTTAATTAAGTACATGTATGAATGTCTAACATTACCTGTGACAGACAGAGAGACTCCAGGTTGGCCGGTGTATTTGTTCCAGTCAGTGTAGAATCTGAATCTGTATGTTTGAGCGTCTCTCTCTGTCAGGTTAGTGATTCTCAGACTACAGTTATTCTGGGAGCTGTGTGTGTACTGCACTCGGCCCTGATACTCCTCATCCTCTCTCACATCCACAGCCTCAGCATCAGCCTGCTCTTTAATAAACCAGACTGATTTTATCACTGTGAGGCCTGCAGGGTGTTTATAAGAGCAGGACAAATCAATCGATGAGTCTTTCAGAGCACACACATGTTCAGGAGTGTAAGTCACACCCCAGCACTCTTTACCCAGTACACCTGAAACACACAGAGAGGTAATGATTATGGGAGGATTTTCTTTTGATGCATGTCTCCCACACTCATCATGCTCTTTTGTTTATAAATGTATGCAAAGACAGGACATACTGAGCTTTAATTTAAAATAAAATGGCTAAATTGTTTAAAATCTCCTCAGATATAATATGCTTCGTATTTTATTTGAAACATGAGAGTGAGGAATTCAAATCTGGATTAATTTGTTATTAATACATTATTACTGGTTTCAGTTTGATGCTGAGGGACAGATTTACTGTGATACTTACACACTGGAGGAGAGCGGAGTTCACTCTCATACACCTGACAGGAGTAGCTGCCTTCATCATATAGACTGGGTGAGTAGAGCACAATGGAGGTATCAGTGGAATATCTGAAGAAATGGCCATTTCTGTACCAGTAGAAACTGTGTGTGCTGATGGTGCAGGTGGAGCTACAGGTCACTTTCACTTCTCTCTGTCCTACAGTGTTAGGATCCACCTTCACCTGCAGGTCTACACACAATTGTGTAACAAAACTCTGTAAATACTACATACCTGAAATACATACTACATATTATACATTGTTTGTGTGTGTGTTACCTGTAACAGTCAGATTAACTCCAGTTGAGGCTGATATCCAGTCACTTCTCTGTGGTTTAAATCTAAAGTTATAAACTCCAGAGTCACTCACTCTCACATTGCTCAGTATCAGATCACAGTCAGACCACCAGGTTCTTACAGACACTCGTCCTGAGTATTGTGGATCTTTGCTCAGGTCTTGTGGTTCTCCTTCAGAGCTCTGGACTCGATACCACTCTCTCTGTGTGATACTGGAGTGATCACGTGTTGTAAATTTACAGGAGATTTTTACTGTAGATCCAGTAACAGCACAGAGACTCTGAGAGAAGTGTGGTGCTGCACTGGCTACACTGTGCTGAGCATGAACCCCTGAATTACACACACACACACACACACACACACAAGAAGCACAAATTAAAATGCGTTAAACACATAAAGCAATGACGTATGCATGACCAGCAAGAGTGTAACCACAGTCTTAACCACTGCTGCCACTGTTCTCAGTCACACATAGCAAGTGGACTAAGGACATGTGAAAATGATGACAGAAACAGTTTAGTTTGAAACCATTCAGAAACTTCATCTGGGTTTATAGCATTAACAGAACAAATAAACTCACAGATAAAGAAAGGGGCAGGACATTATATAATTATACAGTCAGGTATTTGGACAATGACACAGTTATTGTAATTTTGCCTCTGTACACCACCACAGTGGATTTGAAATGAAGCAATCAAGATGTCATAGAAGTGTAGACTTTCAGCTTTAATTCTTTAATTTTTAACAAACATATTGCATTAATCATTTAGAAATTACAGCCATTCTCACAGGATCAAAAGTAATTGGACAAATTAACATAACCATAAATATTAGGATTATTTTTAATACTTGGATGCAAATCCAATGACTGCCTGAATTCTGGTACCCATGGACATCATCACATGCTGAGCTTCCTCCCTTGCTTCCTTCCCCTTTCTTTTGTCATTCTTCTATCAGTTTTGTCAATATCCTCGAATGAACTGTCTACAATCAACTGTCTCTCTCTATCTCTCACAGAACAACCTCCAAGATCCTGACCAGTCTGGCTTCAAAATGGCACATTCCACAGAGACGGCCCTATTTGGCTATCATTGAGAAGCTACATGCTGCTAGATCAGCCAGCTTGCATCCTTCCTGGAACATCAGTCATATTAGGTAACATGGAAGGGGTCCACATCTGCTTCCCAAACACTCTCCACTGGTGTCCCACAAGACTCAGTACTTGGTCCTCTTCTGTTCTCCTTCTATACTCAATCTCTTAGTGCAGTCATATCATCACATGGGTTTTCATACCACTGCTATGCAGATGACACTCAACTCATCCTCTCCTTCCCTCCCTCAGACACACATGTTTCTGCTCAGATCTGGCAGACATCTCATCATGGATGACAGATCATCAGCTGAAACTTAATCCCAGCATGTCTGAACTGCTGTTCATCCCAGGTGATTCATTCTCATCTCAGGGTCTTGTGATCTCCCTGGACTGTCTGTTCTCACCTTCGGTTACTGCACACAACCTTGGGGTAACTATGGACAATCAACTGTCCTTTTCCTCTCACATTGCTAATCTGAAACGATCATGTCGACTTCTCCTTTATAACATCAGAAGGATTTGTCCATTTCTATCCACACAGGCCACTCAGGTGCTTGTTCAGTCCCTTGTCATTTCGCTACTGGACAACTGCAACTCGCTCTTGGCAGGTCTGCCTCTAATTGCCATTCGACCTCTGCAACTGATCCAGAATGCAGTTACACAACTGGTTTTCAACCTTCCTACGTTCTCCCACACCACCCCATTGCTACGCTCCCTCCACTGCCATCCTGTAGCTCCCCACATCAGATTTACAACATTGATGCTCGCCTACAAAGCCAAAAACGGACCGACCCCCACTTATCTCAAAGCACTTATCACATCCCACACTGCAGCATGCTCCCTCCGATCCTCTAGCACTGCTCAACTGGTCCCACCATCTCTCAGGGTACAAGGAAGGCATGTATCGAGACTCTTCTCTGTTCTGGCACCTAGGTGGTGGAATGAACTTCCCCTAGACGTCTGAACAGCTGAGTCACTGGCAGTCTTCAGACGACATCTAAAAACTTAACTGTTCCTGAAGTACTTAAAGTAAAAAAAAAAACTTTGTTTTGTCTGAGTGCTTGTTGCTATATTACCTCCACAACGGTAGTCTTAGTTTGTGACCTAGCGAACCAGTATCAGAATATATTTATTGATAGAGACTTCAAAGCACTTCTGTTAGTCACTCTGGATTAACAGGTGTCTGCCAAATGCCTTAAATCTTAATGTAAATGTAAGTGAAAAGCATGCTTATGTAGGAAATTAGCTATGAAGATTAAGTATTCTCCACCAAAATATGTAGAAAAGTGGCCATTGAGATTAAGCTGCCTTTATTCTCCACCAAAATATGAAGAGGAAACTAGCAGATCAGCCCAGAGGGGGAAATTTTGCAAGCTAAATATTGCAACGACTTATCATTCAGTGATGAGTTGAAATGAGTATATATGTTAATTCTGCATAAGAGACTACTTTCGTGGCCACCTGCAATAATATCCTAAATATAATCAAAACACTATATTAGGAACACGGTAACAAGATTGGAAGTTTAAGGCAGTAAATCACAAGCACAGAGACACAAGACACTTTAAAATCAGATACTACCTTATTAGACTATTCTAAAATAGAGAAACTAATCTAACACAATCTAACATGCATGCACACACACACACACACACAAACGCATGCATGCACACAAACAAAGGTCACTGAAGAAGGGTTTTGAACAGAGAATGAATGAAATCTTGAGTTTCTAGCACTGTATGCTATTTCACAGTCCATGACCTGAACTAACCACCAACTTATCAATTTAAAGTTCATTTCATTCAGGCTTTAACTTTTAAATGTTTCAACATTTTAACCTTTAAAGATAATTTTGAAGTTTTTAATCTTTAATCATTGCAACCTTTTAACTTTTAAATTTTACACATATAACTGTTAAACTTCTTGACATTTTTAAATGAACGACAACAGTGTAATATAAGAAGTGAGTAGTGTCATCTATGAGCTTTAACCTTCTCATTCATGTTGTTGCTCTCACTCTTGTCTTTTACTCGACGACCTCCCAATGTTCCTGTCGGCACGACTTTTGTCGAATTATTAATTATATTCATTAAAAATACTTCCAAACACACAGACATGTTTAGGGCTTTTCTGAATTGTTGGAGTAAAGACACAACAGCACATAAAAACAGTAGAAAGAGCTGAAATATCTGAAAAGTTTACCTGTCAGTAACATGAGGATTGCTGCTACTGTNCCGACGCTTGAAGATCCACCACGTGTAGAATTTCGACCAAAAATGTCCTTATAAATACAAAATAAATCTATCTTACTCTTTTAATGAATATTAACCACCTTATTCAACCTGTTCCTCCTTCACTCGTACTGCAGTTATGAGCTTCTTCATGAGACCAGTTTTCACACCTCCCTATTTTAGTTTAGTTTCTTCCCCTTTACTTTTCATGAGATCAGAGATTCNTCAAGTGTGATTGATGCCCCTTTCTTACTCTATACCTATATACGCTATATCTTTTTACCTTTAAGCAACTCTTTATCATCATTTTTTTTTCTAAACCTAGTTAAAGATATACTCTGTCCTGATTTCAGTTTGAGCTCTGACCAGTCAGGTTTGAGTTTTGCTCAGACTGGCTAATAATAAAATTAAAAAGTTTTGCCACTAAATGCTGAGCATGATTTAATCAGATATGAATCCACGAGCTTTCAGTCACAGGCATCAGCTCTCAGTTTTTTTAACGGGAGAGGGTTTGAATTAGACCTCGCCGCTCTGTGGTTTGTGGGCGTCTTTCTGTAGAAGCACCTTCACACTTCGCACCACACACTCCGCTCCTCTGCTCGATGAGCTTGATGCACATCGGTCAAGTCTATTTTTGAATTAATGACATTTCCATTACTCTCATTCTCAGGCTCAGCACACACCAGTTTCTCACACAGAGGTGTTTATGATCTTTTCTTCCAGAGGCACTTCCTGTTGTACATAAACATGTTGTTTTTAAACATAAATGAGATTAAATTTGTAGTAATAATATAATAATAAAATAGTAATTAAAACAATAAAAGCCCATTTACAATCTTTCGCAAGTAATCACATGCATTTTTAGACATGTTGTTTATTGATCACACTCACACTACATAATTCAAACTAGTAATTAGAAACTTGTTTAAATTAAATTTAAGCAATAATATCACAGTTTGATGAGAAACTTAATATTTTTACGTAAACTATACATAGTATGTTCTGTTAAGTTGGACCAACCCCATATTCCCTTTTTCTTTCAGTGTGTACTCGCCTTAAACCTGAAATGGTGGAAATCCTCATTTTCCTGTCTTTCTATGGCAGATTCTGATCGAATAAATCGTTTATCATTGCAATTTTATTAAAAAAAAAAAGTTACATCACAAGCAGGGAAAAATCAGTATTTCGCAAGGCTAGTATGTAGGCTGAACGTCATCATTTTCATTTATTATTTTAACGTTTTTTTTTTTGTTCTTACTGAATGGATAAATTAATTGATCTGTTTGATGTTTTTCTTTCATAGTAATAACTGCAAGACATTTTTTTAATCTAAATCTGTGTACTGCTGCTCAAAGTCAGTTAATCTACAGTCAAGATTTTGTTCAGTGTTTTACTGTTTTACTGTTTGATAATGGATTTACGTGCCTGTGTCAAATCTCTGCATCAGCTCTGTTCACTTTAACACCCTTTATAACCCTTATATAACCCTTACAATATGTGTCGAGTTGCAATATAACTCAGTTTATATCAATGTGAATTAATCGAAAAAAATAATCACTTAGTTGGTTTAAATATGGCTTGTTACCCATCTTGTTACGCTCCTGACTTTCTCCTCTAGGACTAAGAATTATTCCCATGTTTCCAATACCTTTCACTAAACTTAACCTGCCTCCGTAAACTATAAACTTGCTACACATATTTTACTTGTCTTGTCTTATCTTGAAATGTAATATGAGGCTGTAACATCAGCTTTGGCTGCTGTCCTTTTCCTTCTAGAAACATCTGAAGATAATCAAAGCAAATAGGACACAACTGAGCTCAATTTGGAGCGCCTTAGCCAAGAAGCTGAATACTTAGCTCAGTGACAGGTTTGTTTTTAAAAAGGTTTATTTTACATCAATACAACCAACATTCTATAACACCATTTAATAAGGCCGAATCTGATGTGCAGTGGTGGCACCTTCTGGGGTTCTACCAATGGCTCCCACTTGACGTTGTTCCTCCTCACAGCAATCTCGGTCCGGGGAACTCGGTTTGGGGCTTCCTGGGTAATCACAAAGCTGAAAACTATATGGAGCTGTTTGAGACACTGGTGAAGGAATATGGCACAATGTGCTGCAGGATGTCTCTCAAAGTCCGTATCCTTGATGCTCATCTTGATAAAGCAGTGCAAAGCCAGTGCTTCCACCAGGATATATATGCTGGTACCAAGGACAATCATGACGAGAACATGATGGGAGACTACAGTACATTTGGGGGCTGATGCTGTTGTTTTTTTCGGACTTTATGTGAACCAAAATATGCAATTTTGCCTTGGTTTCTCAATGTAAATAGATACATTTCAAAATACCAATGTCACAAAAGCAAAGTTTGAGGGGATTAATAGCCATAGCCATCCTCTGGCCATCCCCACGCAGCTGTTGCACACCCGAAGAGTTCCAGGAAGTCCTCCGCATTGTCCATGGAGGCCATCTTTGTGAGTGTCACATGTGGCACATTGGCAGGGGACATGGCTGGAGATTTGTTGGGCTGCAGCAGCTTCTGGAGTGCTTGCAGGCTCTTGGCCTGCTCCTGCGCAAGGGCTTCGAAGTGCTGCTGATGGCACAGTTTGAGGAACGCTTGGTGTTGATTTTGGTGGAGGGTGACGAGGAATTTGACGATCTCGGCTAGTGGGGAGGTTTCAATGGCGGCATTACAGTCTTCTCCAGAACCTGGGTCTCAGCACCACTGTAGAACTCTGATGTGTGAGGGTGCAGAGGAAGACTCAAGAGACAGGAGAATCTTAACTGAGCTCTGGGCTCATGTTTATTCAGAATGCTTTTCAGCACACTTTCAAAACTCAACATAAAACACAAAACTTGCAGGTTTTGCTCTGTCAGGTTCAACTTCACACTTCTTGGTGTGTGTGTGCTTGTGATATTCTATCAATTAACACTATTAAGCCAAATAAATAAATAAAGATAAAAATGCATGTTATTAATGTTACATTATCATTACTATGTTACTGCTAGTCATTTAATGTATTTCTGGGTTTAAAAACAAATCTTTATGTACAAACCTGAAGGCCGTAAACTTCAAGAGGTTGTCAGAGCGCCTTTGAAGTACCGGAAATGTTATTTATTATAAAATAGATTTGAGCAATGTGGTCAAACTCATCTTGCAAAGGGGTAGAGTGTGTGGTGAGAAGTGTGAAGTGTGAAAGTGCTTCAATGTTTATTTATAATGAAACACCAGGAGGTCTGAATGTGTGCCGTGGTAGGCAAGTAGGTGATTTCCTCACAGCTGGG
>CM074969.1:15227184-15257101 GCA_037577455.1 Pangasius macronema
AACAAGGAGGTTAGAAGAAACTGTCCGGAAGGTCAGGAATCTTGCTGAACATGTGGGAAAACCATTTATAGTAATAGTGAAGAGTAAGCCGGCTTGGAGGAGGCTGATTCTTTCATTACATAACCTTACTGAGTTATTTTAGTATTGCTTTTATTGCAAATTATTGCACATTACATCGCACATACTGCAGAAAACTGCACATAGCCACACTTTATATCAGTGCTGTCACACACTGCTGCTGCCACCATGCATATATCTATTTTTTTTTTTAAAGAAAATCCCATTCATATATTTTTTTATGTATATATTTTTCTTGTATTTAAAATTTTTCCTCATATATGTTTTTATATATGTATATTTTTATGTATATTTTTCTTATATTTAAAAAATTTCCTTATGTATATTTTTCATATATTTAAAAATTTTTCCTTATATATATTTTTAGTTGTGTATATTTTTATATATTTTTTTCTTATATTTAAAAATTTTCCTTATATATATTTTTAGATGTTTTTTTAAAGAAAATCCCATTCATATATTTTTTATGTATATATTTTTCATATATTTAAAATTTTTCCTTATATATATTTTTAGATGTGTATATTTTTATGTATATATTTTTCTTTATATTTAATAATTTTTCTATATTTTCTTATTTTACGTCGGAACAGTTATATGATGCGTTTCACTTGAAGCCACAGCGGATTAAATCACTATTATCACGATCACTATTGCTGCAGGTTTTGTAGCATCTCAAGAGATCATCAAACAGAGAAAGGTGTTCAGTAGCCTCTCTTTAGCCGTACAGTAATATAGTCCACTTACAAAGTGCTACGTCACTGGAAAGGATTCAAATAAAAGACATTAGTGGATCACGTTTCCTGCCACAAGACGACCAGAGCGCTAGCTAGCCATAATTAGCATAGCGCGGCTGTCAGTCAGATGTCTCCTTGTCACACGATTCCACATAAAATAAATTGAATAACTCGAGTACTTCCAAAGGGAGGTTGAATCCATTTCAAACCCCACCATGTTCCCCATGACGGCCGGATCGGAGGCCACACACTTGTTGATTTTAAATCGCTAGTGGTACATCGTCTCCAAAATAAACACACCTCCTCTAACTTCGTTTAGCAAGTTGGCTTGGCTTCATACCGTCTTAACATCGTCGAAATTAGCCTGATGGGGCCTACGAGAAAGATCAAGCTGAGCAATATGTATAATCGAATTGGGAAAACATTTGATTTTTATTGCCGTGTTGACAAGCGGGAGGCGAAGCATGCTAATTCGGACACTTTCGAGCTTATCCGACGTGTATTATCTTCATATAAATGGTATTTAGGTTTAAGGGTAAGAGTGCTGTGAAAAATGATCGAATCCATCTCCGTTAATGTAATTGTAAAACTTTTCTGCTTATCTTGGCTAAATCTGAAAGATGCTAACACTCTGTAAATTAGCGGTTGCTCAGATGTGTGTTTGGAGTCCAGAATTCTGTGATTTTCTCCGTTTAGCACATTTACCAGTTAATAACCGGGTTTAATAGGTGTTTCCGAGCAGGAAATTACTACACTTCAACTTTGTGGCTCTAAATCAAATAAAATGCTGCTTTATAGACTTAATTAAACATAAAAGACGTTAGAGAAGGTGCTCAAGAGTGATTGTTGTAATAGCTTATCTCTCCCTCGCATTAAGAAAGACAGAGGTATATGAGCTTTTCTACTTAAGCTGTGATTTATGGAGTGGTAATGTGACGGTCGGGGGTGATTTAGTGAAAGGAAAAGCTCGAGTGTCATCAGGAGTGTTTTCGCTGTAGTGATGCTCGCCTTCATTCTTCATTTTCCTTCCCCCATGGTTTCTCTCTCTCTCTCTCTCTCACACACACACACACACACACACACTTTCTTTTTCTACATAATTTCCAGCTTTCAGAAAAGACACAAAGATGTGAGAGGCTCGTCTTGACTCTAAATCTGGCTGGGGAAGAGGGTGCCATAATTATTAGTGCCACAATGATTTCTACACATTATACAGACTAAAATTGACAGGATCATAGGAGCTTTGGGTTTTAACAATGGATTACGCTACTCAAAAAAGACCTTACCAAAGTAGGGTTTCTCTCTCTCTCTCTTTCTCCATTAAACAACTCACTTTATTCTGTGCTGCAGACTGATGGGGTCCAACGGTGCAGTCGTTTTCCCATGTTTTACAAGACAGCCTGTGTGAGTGGTATAGCAGGTCCACTGCCTCCATCCATTAGCGTCTTTAACGTTCTCGCTGACCTTCCAGTGCAAGTGTCTAGCGCATATTTGTCTCCGTGAATGAAGATCAGTCCATTTCCCATGGAAAAGTTGCATGCCAGAGTGCAAGAAAGCTGAGTGGAGCCCAGGATCAAGACGTGAATCAAAGACACTGAATGAGCTAACAGAGGACTTGCTAAGTAGAGCTGATGAATTAGAGTATCAGAGTGCAGTGTTGGTTGTACAGGGAAACACTCAAAGGCATGTCTACGCAAGGAACTAAAGAGACTGGACACTCTACTGAAAGAGAGAGACAGATCCTGGACGGTTTTTCCATGCCACACAGCAGGTGGTCATTTTGTAAAATAACTCAAGTGACACGAACTGGGCAACAGTTACATCATTTGCACACTGTGAACAAAATGGGAAATGTGTCTAAAGTTTCTGGGTTCCTAAGAGAGTCCCTGGTGTGAAAACATGGCTAAAGATCCTGAAAATGGTTCAGAGTTTCTGGAAACATTGCTGGAAATAAAATCTCTGACATGGAACATGAAAAATGTTCCTGATTAAAGTTTATGGGTTCCTGATGTGAAAGCATGGCGTAAGTTCCTTGAAATGTTCCTGGGTTCCTGATTTGAAAACATGACTTATGTTCTTGTACAAGTTCAGTGGTTCTGAAAAGTTGGTGGAAGTTCCTGTAGTCCTGAACGGTTCTGGTGAAAGAAACATGTCTAAAGTACCAGTGTTTCGAAAAGGGTTCCTGATGGCTAAATTTCCTGAAAAGGTTCCTGGGTTCATGAAAACTAAAAAGTGTTCATAAATTAAACTAATGTACTTTCTGGCTTTTGGAAAAGGTTCCCATGATGGAAACATGTCTAAAGTTCTTGTGTTCCTAAAAAAGTTTCTTGATGTGCAAAGTAAAAGTAAAGGTACCTAGCGTAAAGGTGCTGAAACAGTTCCTGGACTCCTGACAAGGCTCCTGTGGGGGTAATGTGCGTAAGCATCACTGTGTGTTCTGTTATGTTTTAGTTAAGTCTGCTGATTTAGCTAATATGCTAGCAACTAAATAGGTTACAATAACACACAGTTTAAAATTCTCATTTTTTGAGACTCTTCTTTGTCTATGTGTGCAGTTACATGCCAGAGACCGAGGGACCTGAGCAAGACTTTTCCTACTTGAAGACATTGAATTAGCTGATGGAGGACTTGCTAAGTAGCTGATGAATTAGGTGTATTAGGATGCAGTGTTAGTAGTGTTTCAGAGAAAGATTAACTGGTGTTTTGAAACTTGTTCCCATGGTGGAAAAGTGCCTAAAGTTCCTGGGTTCTTAAAAAGGTTCATAGAGTCAAAACATGGCAGAAGGTCCTGAAAATGCTCCTGGAAATGAATCCAAAATGGTCCTGCAGTAAATATGCTGAAGATGGTACTGTATTTCTGAGCACATGGCTAAAGTTCCTGAAAAAGTACACAAGTTGTTGGAGTTAGAAACTAGTCACGAATTATTATTTTTTTTTATTAAAAATAAAAATAAATTAATTAATTTAAAAAATCCTGGAGTCAATTTACCAAAGAAGTCTCTGCATGCCTGAAAAGGTTCCTATAATTGCCTCCTAAAGTTCCTGAAAAAGTTCCTTGACACATTGTTGGAGTTAAAAATAAATTTAGTAAAAAGTAAATTTCGTTTACTCCAGAAACTCCAGAAGTCATCCTTGCATTGCTGAAAAGTTTCCTGAAATGGAAACGGGCCTGAATGTACCAGAGAAATCCCTGGATTCCTGACAAGGTTCCTGGGCTTATAAAAGAGGCCTAAAATTCCAAAAAAAAAAAATTCCCGTGTTTGGAAAAAACTGGTCATGAAGTAAAAATGGGCCTGGAGTAAATGTCCTGAAGAAGTTCCTCGATTCCTGAAAAAGGTCCCTGTGATGGAAAAGGGCCCACTGTTCTTGGAAAAAAAAAAGTCCTTGGACACATTATAGGAGTTACAAACTCCCAAATAAAAAAAAACAAAAAAAAAGCTGACGTAAGGACTTTTCAAAGGACACTATGTTTTGTCCGGATTTCAAGGACTATTAAAACGCCACCACCTTTATCCGATAGAGTGTGAAGTACTTTGTGACTGAAGCTTGCATTATTATCCATATGTGTGTGTATAAGTGTATGTAGTCTATATGAACTGACGTAAGAGTACAGTACATAAGTAAATACACTTGTTAGTAGTGGATTTTTGTTGGACTTTTGACACTGTCTAGGAAATCAGCGATTAGCTAACATAACCCAAACTGACCCTGTTTAGCAATAAGCTCTGTGGGTATAGTTTCAGGCCAAATCTTCTGGCATATTAGAAGGAGCTGGAGATAAAATGATTGACTCTGTATAACGTATTCCTCTGAACTTAAAAGCCTGGTTTTTTAGTTCCACTAGGAGCTGAAGACCCTGGACGCTTGTATTTGCGCACACTATGAACAAAAACATTCCTGCGGTTTTCCTGGGATGAAGAAAACAGGACTTAAAGCTCCTGTGTTCCTGAAAAGGTTCTCTCTATGCCATCCCAAACGAACATTTTCTCAACAACTGTTATTTGTTTGCATTTGGGATACAGCTTGAATGTGAAATTTTGTAAACCAACCAAGCTATTAACCCCTCATTCGTCAGCGTGTCGTGACACCACTCTGGCACTGAACCGCTCCACATGTTAGACTTCTGTTCATCCAGATGTCACACAAGTCACATGGAGAATACCATGGCACAAAAATGCAGTTTTTTTTTGTCATGCAAAAATGTCCATGCACCCTCACACTAAAGATGTGATTGACATGATTACTATGTAATGGCCTGGGAAAAAAATGAGAGAAAACACAAAAGAGAGAGAGGGGGAGAGAGAGAGAGAGAGATGGAGAACGAATGACCATTTCAAGACTTGCAGTACAAAGATCATCCAAATGAATTACCATACACAATTATAGTATATATTTTTTTAAGGAGTCGGATTTGTTTTGCGACTCTGTGAACGATTCACTCGTGTTCTGGTTACTATCAGATTGTTAATTTCGTTGACATGTTGCTCTGCTGAATAGAAACTGCCATGATGGGACAGTGAGTTTGGGTGGGTGCTGAAATGTTGGCTATGGAAACTGCAGCCATCTGAAGGCCACCCATCAAAAGTCAGTGCCTGGGAAAAGAGGAGATTAGCCAGAGAAGCATTCATGAGGCAGGCCAAAGGTAACTCTGACCATGATACTACCGCCACCATGCAGGCTAATGAGCAGTGTTGGGTTTCCACAAAACCTAGTGCTTTGTGTAAATGATTTTGGAGAGGAAAAAAAATGCTGTGTGGCTTAGGACGCAACGTGACTTAGGAAGCTGTCCACCAAAGGTCGGTGACCAAGTAAAGAGGGGTAATCAGTCTTTTCGTTGGTTCTCCGGTTCCCATTGAACCTTCTTCGACTTCTCTAGGTGTCCAGTCTTGATTCTTCTTGTTCACAGGACAAACATAGCATGGACACAAAGCCAGGATTTATGGAGGAGGGGTGATAGAAAGCCATTATTGGGGGGGGCGGAGCTTATGAAATTACATTTGCTGATGAAGCAGATGATAAACCAGAGAATAAAGCACTACATTTGGTTGAAACCCAACATTCACCCTGAGAACACACATCCACTGTGAAGCATGGTGGTGGTAGCAGCATCATGTTGTGGGACGTGGGAAACATGTCAGGGTGAGACTTGAGACTGAGGCTGCGATTCACCAAGGTTGTCCTGATACTGAGATTCGTATGACGGTTACGATCTCACCAAGTTTCGGTCTAGAGTTCTTAGAAACCGTTGACTTGAAAGTTGCAGTTCACCAAAAGCTTCCATCCAATCGAACAGAGCTTGAGCAATTTTTTTCCAAGGCGAGTAGGCTAAAATATCAGGATCTAGATGTGCAAAGCTGATAAAATCCCAGTGATGTGAATTCCAAGTTATAGCACTCCAAAATGTGGAAAAGTTTAAAGGGTTAGGGGGAATACTTAATGCTAGACACTGTCGGAGGTTGCTAGACTGTTGTTAGAATGTCTTTAGCTGAATCAGATCAGCCAAATCAGAGCAGAATGGGGATCAGGAGAGTAAAAATTCTATATGGTACATACACTCACCAGCCACTTTAATAGAAACACCTGCACATTCAAGCATTTATCCGACCATGTGGCAAGCAATGCAGTGCATAACATGCAGATACAGGTCAAGAGCTTCAGTTAATGTTCACATCAAACATCCCAATGGGAAAAATGTGACCCCAGTGACTTTGACCACGGCGTGGTATTTCAGAAACTGCTGATCTCCAGGGATTTTCATGCGCAACATTCTCCAGAGCACCAAAACATCCAGTGAGCGGCAGTTCTGTGTGAGGAAACGCCTTGTTGATGAGAGAGGTCAGAGGAGAATGGAAAGACTGGTTTGAGCTGACAGGAACTCAATGGTAACTCAAATAACCACTCTTTACAACCATGGTGAGCAGAAAAGCTTCTCAGAACCGCATCAGCTTTCACTTCTGTCAGCCAAGAACAGGAATCTGAGGCTCCAGTGGATACAGGTTCCCCGAAACCGAACCAGACAAGGCGATGTTCGTTTGTTAATCTTTTTACCACCTCTACGAGTCACCGATCTTAATAAACAATCATTTTAAGAAGCATAGTAAACATCAACTAAGCATTTGAGTTATTAATTTTGTCATAACACTCCATGTTGTATCTCTTGCCTTGGAGTTTTCAGTAACTGTTGTGAGTTTGTCTCACCTGTGTGTTGTTAGGACTCCATCCCAATCAGCATGTGCTGCCTGAGTGAAGTTTAGTGAGTGAGTGAGTGAAGTGAGTTTGTGGCCAAGTATACTCGGAATTTGTGCTCTGCATTTAACCATTTAAAAGTGCACACACAGTAGTGAACACACACACACCCGTGAACACACACCCGGAGCAGTGGACAGCCATTTTAGCTGCGGCGCCCGGGGAGCAGTTGGGGGATCGGTGCCTTGCTCAAGGGTCTCACCTCAGTGGTGGNCCTGCCGGACCCGAGACTCGAACCCACCACCTTCAGGTTCACCTTCAGGTTACAAGTCAGACTCTCGGACCATTAGGTCACAACTGCCCCCAGTCCAGTTCTGTACCTTTTTTCAGTTTATTACCTCATTTACTGTCTTTCAAATATAAAAATTCAAATACAAAGCCTAGTGGTAGTCATATCATTCCAGATATCCTAAAAAAAGGAGTAATTCTCTTCTAAAGCATTCAAACAATGAAGTTTCATCTGGGTTCTCTGGTTTCCTCACACCTGCCAAAAAATGCTAGTAGTTGCATTGTCAATGCTAAATTGTTAATGTATGTGCTAGGTGCCCATCTTGGATATATTCCTGCCTTACATCCAGTGTCCCAGGATCTACCATGACCCCGACCAAGCACTTACTGAAGAGGAAGGAATGAACGAGGTCTCTCTTGAGAGTTCCATCAAGATTTGTGATTTTGACACAGGCTTCATAATTGTTAAAGATTGCAGTGGAAATGAAGATAAATGAAGATGAAATTTGTCTAAGCTATTCATCTTCCATGAGTAAATTAATGCATTCTTGATGCAATAAGTATGAGAATTTTTTTTTTTATCCCTTAGGAGCTAGGCCAGGAGCTGCACCTGGAAACCCTCTCTTTCATCCAGTTGTCTCCGTCTCTGTAATTGTTATGGTATTTATGAATATGCAGTAAATCATGAACAATTTCTCATTTGATTTGATGATATACAGACTGTATTTTTATGTTAGCTTCATTAGGCCCTGTTTTTAGTTCCTTTTTGGTCTGCGATTGTATCTCCAGGTCAGGACTAAGTTTTCTCAGTGGCTGGGCGGTTTTGCTGCGTTTGGACTTTGAACTTTGAGGAGTGTGTGTTTGGACTTTCCTTCGCATGATCTATGGCACTTTTTCCCCCTTCTTCTCTGCTATACCCTGAGGGCGTCAGAACGAAAAGATTCATCAAGTTGCTCAGGTTAGGATCCCATGACCTTTGACCAGTGTGTGCTCTGTCTCGGTGTCGCACCGATTGAGCCACAGTTTCGAATCATCTCGTTTATATCGAGTGTTCCCTTTGTGCTGTTTCATCCAGTCATTTATCAAACAGGAATATGTAAAGGGGGGAAAAAACTGTGTAATGCTGGTATAGGAAAGTGATCAATGACAGGGCGGAGTGATGAAGTTACTTTTCCTGCTCTGTAGTTGGTTATTTTCTTGTAATTGTCCTGATGTGTTTATTCCTCTTGTATCAGATGACAATTCAATTTTTTAATCAAATATAGAGCCCTGAGTAATGATGTAATCATTTTTTTTTTAAATTGAGAAGTGTATACTGGCAAAAGATTATTACTTAGTCCCTAGTAGTGGACTCGGACTCTTGGATCCTACAGCATATAGAAATTGCTAATAATGGAGTGATGTGCTCCCCAGGCAGTGCTAAAGGACCACAGATGTGTGTGTGTGGGATGATTTATCCGCTGTGTAATGGCTCTTGCAGGAGAATAAATGTCCCCACAGAGATATGGGGACCACAGAATGAGGCCCTCGAAGAGAGCTCACGGCTGCAAGCGCCTCCAAAAATAACTTCCCCTTAATCCGCGGGAGGCCAAATGTAAAAACGGAGCATGTTGTTTTCTTCTGCAAGGGGCTCTGCAGTTATATGGCTATAGGATTAATACCTAGTGTGTAAAACTCCCTGAATTGGTGTGTACGAGCTCCTTTATGTGTCTTGCAGTAGTTTATGGCTTTGCTCTGGACTGTGACAATGTCTTGCCTTGAAAGCTTAGCACAGACAAAGCTGTCAAAGCCAATATTCAGTACGTATAAAACCACGTGAATGATTTTTGTGGCTTAGATCCTGTCTAAATACTTTATGACAAATTGTAATGGAGTGTAGGGATGAAATGTTTATATTGGTTGACCAAGATGTAGGTGTATGTTTTGGCACAACCAACATTGCACTCCATATTTCAACCTCGGGTCAGAGAAAGACATAATTTGTACGGTTTGTTGTTTCTAGCCCCAAATATAGTTCAATCAAGACACCAGACACATAGCTAACAAGGGTTTGTCTCACCCAAAATCCTGTTCTGTAAATAAGTGTCTTGCATATGGAACTGAAATGGACCTAATTAGGAATATGCGTCACAAATCTATGCAAAATAACCCATAATACTGAAGTGTGATGTTACAGAGTAACTCTCAATACAATGCTGCCAGCACCATGCTTCACCGTAATAATTATTTCACAATAATCTACTCTGTTCTCATAAATATACAGTATGTATATAATAAATGTACCACAATAAGATGAACCCTAGTCTCAAACTGATAAACACTGGTATTTTGTTCCATTTAAAAAAATAAATAAATAAAAATTCATCTTTTCATTCTTAGATTTAATGTATATTAACTCTAAGTTTCTTGCAAAATTAAAAAGTCGCCTAAACTATACTTACTCTTCTATTGTGGGTTTATGCTGAATAGCATAAACTAGCTTACTTTTTGACTTGGGGTTTAGGCTGAAGAAATTTCAAAAGCTGTTTCTCAGAGTTCCCTGGATGGACCTCAGCCCTTTCAGAGTCCTGCAATGCTAAAATTCCTCTCACAGACAGATGAGGCAGGTAAGAGCGTATTCAGTAAGACAGGTTCAGAAGGACACAGTGGATGGCTGAACAAGCCAAGTATATGTCCAGATGTTTGGAGCTTTTTCGGCCTTGGCAGGAGTTCATGTGACGTGGTCAGCTTGGCGCTCTGCTCCAGACACTCCTATATGTGCGGGATGATATAGTCCAGACATGTGCTTTAACATATCTGTGCATCTATACATGTTTTGCTTCATTGTCATCTTAAAGCAACCAAAGCGTTTTGCTTTCCTTGAATTTATCCTAGTTTCTGATGTAAATATGGACTCTCTTAATAGTCTTATATAGATATAGTGCACAATTTTAGCATACAGACGCAATCTTTTATATTGTAGATATCTCATACATGATTACTTGTGGCTCCTTAATTTACAATGCAGTCTATATTATGCTAGCAAACATGCTAGTAGCTAGATTCTTATTGCGCTACAATGTAATATTCAATGAGAAAACTCAATAAAACATTGTTTGCAATTACAAAATAATCACTAGAAAAGAAATCTTTGTGCTTTTATACTTTAATTTGTAGCTAATCACCTGCTAGGAAATTGTGGCTAGCAAGATAACGCTACCTGAATCAGCACACTCGGGTTAAACAATTTAGCAAATATTTGTTAGCTGCTAGCTAGCAGAGTACAAAATTTCAGGTCAGTATCTAGGTTTTCTTTACCTAACACCACCTAATGTTAGGCTATTTCACTTATCACCTCTTTACAGATTTAAGATGATTTTGCTGACTGCTAATTTATCAAATGCTAATTTAGCTAGTTAAAACTTTAGCTCCATTTACAACATTAGCCATGTTATAATTGCAGTTAGTAATGCTAACATAATTATTAATTTGTCTTACAAAATTAAGAAATAAATAAAAAAGGAGAAGATAATACACAAGCTAGCTAACTAGAGCTTAACCTATATATGATCTAGCTGGTTAATCACTAGCAATATATTTATTTCCAACAACCACAGTTTGACATTATCGTAATGACTAGATTCAAAAGTTATGCTAACGTCATTAATATAGGCTACAGTTAGCTGGTAATGTGGGTCTCTTGCATAACTAGCTTGACCGACTTAGCAAACACACATTCATCTATACCTTTAGTTAGTTTAGAGAAAAGTAGCAAGTTTCTTTTATAGTTAAATTTTGTCTTATTGAATGAATGTGACCTCATGGTGCTCCACTTTGGTTAAATTCTGTCTTTTGTTAAAGGTGACATGGCATAAAGATATATAGGTGACATTATGCATTGTAAAAGATATATAGCCCAAAAGATTGAGTATATACAGGTGGTAAACTTGAGATGTTAATCTATTAAAATAAAAAAATGATCACATGAATAATGAACAGTCTTTCAGGTAATAGGAAGCTCCTGGGTTTGCGTAAGAAAAACAGGTTGGCCATCAGCTGGATGACGAATCGTCTCGTTAAAAACTCATCAGTAAGCACTCGAACGTTAAATCAAACCATCCTGCTCTGCTCTGCTCACCTTCGCGCTCTCTCTCTCTCTCTCGCTCTCTCTCTCTCTCCTTCACTCATTCGTTACTTCTTGTCAACCTGTGGTTCGTTTTTATTTGAAGTATTCCATGAGCTGAAATGTGAATACAGCGCAGAAAGGCCTCATGGTAGAGCTGTGACTTCTCTTTGCCCTCTCAGGGTTAAGGCAACATCGAGAAATGGAACATTCCAGATGTGTTTACAGTTACGTTAGGTGAAGCTGCTGTTTGTTGGACGTGAGGGATCAGCCGTTGCAGTAGCTGTATTTTTTTTTTTTTATCCTAGTCATTGAAGTGGATATGGAGTCTCTAAATAGTCGGGTGGAGTCTAAATAGCACAACAATCTTTGCGCAAAAAAAAAAATCTTCCTAAAATGAAGAAATTCTTTGTTGTATGAGCAACTGAGCAACTTCAGATGTTAACCCATATACATGATACATTATTTGTCATCCCTTAACCAACACTTGTTCTATGTTGCGCTAGTAAACGGTATTAGCTAGCATCTTATTAGGCTACAATTTTGCGAGTAACTTCGTCAATTCTTCCTCTCCCATTCCTGAGCTTGATGAGCGCTGCTCTAATATTGTTTTGTTTTGAATTCACCCCATATGCTAATCAACCCTTGTCCTGCTGTTGGTCACTGACTACCCTAATGTATTCACCTGTTCTGTGTTACGCATTTTATTAGTTTGTTTATTTGTGCCCTCTTTTTTCTGTCCCTCATCACAAAAAAAAAGTCTTATCATGGACTCGATTGTGCACCTTGTTTCTCACGTTTCAGTTTTCTAGTTTACATGCCGTCTTCCATGTTTATATTCCGTGTCTCTTTTATCATTTATAATTATAGATTTTCGCCGTCTGATGCTCGTTTCCTGTTTTTTGATACTCATCACGGACTTTGACGATGATTCACGGATTTCCTCTAATAAATACCACACCGAGTTTACGCACATGCTTTGGTGCCTTTAATCACTGCAAAATATTAAATAAGAAAATTTAATAAAACTTTTTTTAACTAAATATGTAACCAAAAAAACTCACTAGTAGTACAAAAATAATTGTAGTTTATCACCTGCTAGCTAGTAGGTCTAATTATGTCTAGCACGATAGCACTACCTGAATCAACACACTCAGATTAAACAGTTTAGCAACTAGCTGTTAACTTTTTAATGAATTATTTTTAGCAAAGAATAAGATCATCTTTAAGAGATATAATCAACATATGCTAGTTTTCCCTGACTAGCTAGCAGGCTATTAACTCACTACTAAATATGATGTAATAGTATGAAGTGTGTACGCTAGTTTATGATGACGGATTAAACAGAAACACTTTTTGCTCGTGGTAGTTGATTGACAAGTCGATTTATTTGGGCCGAAGTCTGGAAGCTATTTGTATCCATGAAGTTATCCAGTGATAATGGGGTATGGAGTTTCTCTCGAAGACGCGGCAGTCCAACCTTCTCCTCTTCCAAAGTTGATGTTATCCACCCGCTTGAGAAATTTCACTTGGCTCAATTCCACTGTTAATGCAAAAGCTGTAGCTATTAGCGGCACAGAGGTTTTATCTTTTTTTTTTTTTTTTTTTTACATTCCACTGGCAGGCTAAAGATTTAGTTTCATGTACAGAGCATTAACGCGATCCTGCTTCTGAATAAATGATTCATTTTACAACTTAGCAGCTCATTTACAATACTTTGGTCTCATCACATTTTTTTCATTAGCAACATTAGTAACATTACAGTATACCATGTTAAATGTGTTTTTTTCCCCTAATATGATATATCAGTATTCTAATCTAATATACAGTACATTAATCATTTCATATTTATTTTCTAATCATAGGAAATACCAGCGCTCAGGGCTTGGATCCGTATCATACTTGGGGAGCTCACGGAGGAAGTGTCAGAGGAAGCTATATGTGGTGAATGTTTTCCGGTCCATGGCGGAAGGATACAAGGGATTAGAGTGTGATCTGAGCCAAACGATTTACCGTATATTACAGGTTAGTTCCTGTGTTTAATCAAAGAAACGTGCAGACTGTTGCTTTCTTTTTGTTGTAATTCCACTTACGGCTCTTATTCAATGGGGACAATTCCAAGATTAGACAAAGGGCCCAGGGAGATCATCTATAATAAAAACTGAACGGGATTGGATGATGGAGTTTGGGGGGTGGGGATATGGGGACATTTTAATATAAGTGAAAATTCATAAAATCATTTCTAACAAGACTAATAACAGTCTACGCTCCAGGCTCATATTAATTTAGCGTCTTCGGGCTAACTTAAGGGGGCTTGACGACCCACGATCTCCCAACGAAAGAACAAACACTCTTATTTAGAGCGCTTTTCTGTTGCGCCACTCTGGAGCCTATCTGCTTAAATAAGCGAGATAAGCAATGCGAGCTGATGTTGCGCAAGAAAAATGGCTTTAAGTTTAAGGTCAGAACTGTGCGTGACTGAGACACACATCTGTTTTACTCAAACTCCGCCCCACTTGCGTAACTCTCTCCTGAATAGGTGCGAGGTCTGAATACTGATGTGCACAATTTCAGTATCCTAGCTATATGTGCTTAACTCAACTCTAACCAGTAATTCACCTAATTCAGAGGTCTCCAGTCTTGCTTTTATTCCAATCACTTCACACTTTAGTAGCTATTAACTAGCTACTAAATATGGTGCAGTAGGTAATCATCTTAATGATGTAGTATATACGTTTTCTCAACAATCCCTACTCATCAAAATAAGGACTTTAAGGAGCTCCTCTATGAAACCCTAACCTCTTTAGCTTCTTCTGGGCTTTGAGAATGATCTGCTCCTTCTTGGTGAGGATCATCTAGTTGGGTTCTCGGGTTCAAACATGTAGCGCACCATTTCTGCAGGTATTTTCCTGCAGCACACAAGGGTAGAAGATGCTCCTAATCTCAAAGGGCGTGCGACCACGTGACCGTCTGTCAGACTCAGAAGTCGGGACGTAGACGCTGTCGGATTTGCAGGTCTGTATGGTTCGTATTAGTGCTCAGGTGCTGGTTTAAAGTCTATGAATCGTCTCTGAATCACTCTAGATGGCCTTGAGCTCTTGAGAACCAGCTAAGCAGTGCTCTGATCAGGAGTGTGTGGTTCACTTCCTGCGCTGATTCAGACTGCAACCCAGGCATGAAGAAAGAGACAGAGTGTGAGGGAGAAAGAAAGAGAGAGGGAGGGAGAGCTTGATTTCACTCAGAGAGGTCATTAGGCTGGATATCATCAAGTCTGAATGTGCGTGTGTGTGTGTGTGTGTGTGTGTGTGTGGAGTAATTAGAGTCTGGATTTAGACAGATGGACGAGCAAAATGGGAGGTCTCGGGGTCGATTTCAACATGTTCGTCTCCTCAGAGCTGCACAATTATTCTAGAAATGAAATCCCTGCACGACTCAGGGTTCGTCTTTACGAACTTATCACACAGTCCCTAATCGTTTTAGAAAGCACCCTGGACCCTTCATTTTCCCCTCACGAATCTTGAGCTCTGCTTAGCATGCACTGACGCATGGGGTAGCGGGAAAGCTAACACTAATGAAGCATTCTCACCATTCTCAGGATTATCGTGCTTTTCTTTTCTTTTAAAGATCAGTTCTGATTTTAGCTACCTGATGTCCTGATCAACACGACACTATGAGGCCTGGAGATTTTTGTGGGATTTTTGGGGAATAAAGAGAAACGTATAGAAGATGTGTGCATTGCCTTGTGAGATACTGTAACACTGATTAGAGTACAATCGGTATACCACAGTCGTGGAACCACTCATGCTTTTCAAGAATTTCACGGGTTTTTCTTTTAATGTCAGTATTTTTCAGATGAACAATGTTAAATCAGAGAAAAAAGAAAAAAAAAGAAAAAATCCTCCATTTTTTTAAATCATAAATGTATATGTTTTTAGTTTCTGAAATTTATGAAATTTGCACTTCTGGATAATGTAAATATGAAATAAATGTGAAATTAAAGCTAGATATTAATGTCAAATATATACATTTTATGAATTTTAAAATTTAGTTTATGTGAATAAATCAGCAGTTAGAAAATGTGACATTTTCGTGTAAAAAGTGGCATCACTGCGAAAGTGTTTTTTAGCGTAAAACCAAAATCTTCTAACACCTTAACCTAAAGTGGACGCCTCGGGAAAAATATCCACTCAAAATGACCACAAAGTGACAAATAAATTTAGTGATATTTTTTAGTCATAAATTTCTGCTCATGGAAACAAAACAAAATTAAATAATTTTTTCTATAAGCTGTTGCACACATTATTTAACATTCATTTGAATAAACTTAATTATATGAAGCAATTCAGCATAAATTTATTGATTAATTTGATGCTTTTTGTTGTTGAAATTTCTAAAATAAAATGGCAATCGTTTCATTCATTCATTCTAAAATCGCTTTTATTGGATATTTTCTTTAGGTCCAAAAGTGGGAACAATATCTGCTAAAAATGACCACAAAATAATCCTGTAAATATTTCATACAGTTCCACGAACCGTGATTGAAACAAAGGCAAGACATTTGATTTCTTTTTTTTAAATAACTTTATTGAAAAAAGTGACTAAATAGATTTATCACAATTCATTATTAGAAACAGTGAACATATAGAAATATAACAATAAAAAAACAAAAAATACTACATACTCTATACTACATGGAGATCCCTATGCAGAGAGCTGCCTCATAGAGTCTACTTCACATTCTATAGCACCTTATCGCTTTTTGCGGCATGGCTGGAATCGCACGCGGGAATGTTCGCAGGCGGCGAAATGAAATTCTTGAATACGTAAGGAAATTCCTGAACCTGGTCATTTTTACCACTAGTGATATTCCGATCCATGTTAGTTTTATATTGCTATACCTAAACGTTCAAACTAGCGGAGGAGAGAGAACCTTCACAGACATTCAAACAATTGAACTGAACAAAATTCCTAAAAAAAAAATAATAATTCAACGCGTGTGTATTTTTGAAGTTTTTGAAGTGAAATTTTTTTTTAAATAATTCATTGATTGGAAACAAGCGTATGCAATAATTCCAATAATTGTGGAATTAAAAGCGGGTGCTTTGAGAACGTTGGGCCTCGTTTGTCAATCTGGACGCGAACAAATTTACTCGTAAATCATTCGTATGAGCGTTTACACAAGAAATTTTGTCTTAATGAAAATCTATTTAGTTCAGGAAAAAACGTTCATATTCTACAAGAGGTCCTGAGTTTGTGTTTCAAATTTTACTAGAAGGAGAATCACTAATGTGAACTTGGATTGAAATCGTGTAACTCGCGATGAGTTACTGCGAAATTATATTAAATTAAATCTGTACTGTTTAAATCGTCAATTTAATTCAATGACACAATTTTAATGAACGTTTTGGGAAAACGTGAAAAGAAAGTGAACAAATCCCTAGTAGCTGATTCGCTGCAGTGGCCGAGCTGCGTTACTGGAAGGTGCTTTTTCACTGTTCAGCCGCCATTTTGTGGTTGAGTTTTGTGGGAATTATTTTTTTTTTTTTTGTAAATTTTTTTTTAAATTGATAAATGAGGCCCAACGTTAGTGGTTTATTTCATTTCAGATGTTCAAATGAAATTCACTTATTTAAATCCAATTTAAAAACTGAGAAGTGAATTTCAGATATTTGACGTTTTCGCTCGTGGGAATGAAACATGAATTGCATAATTCCTTCTGTGAGACTTTTTTTTTGGCAAAAGTAGAAGTCTCTGGAAAGCGTGTTGGGTTTCATGCTGTTCGTAAAAAAAAAAAAAATAAAAAAATAAAAGCACTTGTAACAACTATACCTTCATTAACATATGTTTAGTTTAAAATATATTCATTCGAATTCACTTTGATTAAATTAAAAACAAATTGTAAATGTAATTAATACAAATTTAACTGTATGGAAAAAAGTAAGCACAAAATAAAACGATAGAAATTTTATGCTTTTTGTTGTTAAATTGAAAATGACACTGAATTCATTCATCTATCATTTAGTTAAATATTCTGCGAATCCTTTTATGAGACATTTTTGGGCCAGAAGTGGAAACATCCTATAAAACAGACTAATAAATTTAGTAAAGAGCTCTACGGATAAAGCGGACACATTTTCCTCCGAAGGTGTTCATGTTTTACTGTTCAGTGCCTGCAGGCAAAAGTGGTTTTAATAGTCGTCCCTTTTTTATTTTATTTTATTTTATTTTTTTAAATTGTAGAAAAGTAAAAAAAAAAAAAAAACAAAACAGAACATGTACAGCAGTGAAGTGCTTATTGTCTTGGCCTGATAAAAAGCACATGTTTCATTCCCTTGGAAATCAAATCCACATGTTATTATTATCCCGTTACAGTTACACGGTTAATAAGCAGGGGTTTAGGAGTTGCTCGTCATCCGGCGGGATAATGGCTCCTACGCTGGAAATGTGTGATTAGATGTTTTCTTTTGTGTTTTTTCTTTCTTTCCCAGATCCCTTATGAGTCGTATGATTTTCATATAAAAACACTTCCCTCATAGATTCACTCATACGAAAACAATCCATGTTTAAAGTGAGATAACGTTCGTAAATAATTAAATGGCACTAAATATGTTCATATGAGGCCAAATGCTAGAATATCACCCGATTCTCGGATTATTTACAGCTCTAAAGGTTGAGAATCTGATGGATGGGCGACATTTGGTCCATAATTATGATGCGTTTGTAATACAATACACAATCAAGTGACAAGTTGGATCAATAAAAAAAAATCAGTTCATCACATATGGAATAATTTTGTCGTTTTGTTTTGTTTTGTTTTGAATTCATCCCTACTCATAATTAATTACACTATTTCCACAAGGGATTTAACGGATTCGTCATCTTTTACCGATCCAACCTTGCACTTTTACAACCAACCACAAGCCGACATCATGATCAGACGTGCAAACACAACAGAATAAAACATCTGGCTGTAAGGAGATGCGTTATATAATATTTCATAAGCACAGGTTTTTTTTTTATAAATGAAAAATATATATATTAGCAGCTGCCGAGAGAGATTGCATTGATGTGAAAGTTGCATTATTTAAAAAATTCCTGATAACGTCATTTTTTTTAGCAAAGAAAATATGCTAACACTTTCTATAATGCCTATTATGTGATAATAATAATAATAATGCATTATAAGCATATTTATGACTCTGTGAAGCCTCCTTTAACGTAATTCATTCGATTCTGATTGGTCCGAACTCGCATACTTGTTGATACAGTGAAGTTTTCTCTGATGAAAGCTGTTCATTTAACGCTCATGGAAGGAGTCTCCAGTGTCAGCACCTACGAAAGCACTCTCCGAGTGTCTTCTCCCTTACTTATCCGAGCATGAAAGCATGAGGCTTTATTAGAGTTCGCAGAAAGAGTTCTGATGATTTATAAATGTAAATACGGCCTTGTAGAAAGTGTAAGCAAAAATAGACTAGCTATGCCAGTGCATGGAAGACCATCCTGTGATTCTTAATGAGGCAACATCGCAAGAAAAGTCACTGAAAGTGTCGTAGTGAAACGTCTCCTAACCGAACTTCCTAATCCCTCATCAACACTCTCGGGCGAGCAGATTTGGTGTTTTTCGTTAGAGCTACGAGGCTAGTGTAGCTAAGACCCAAGCTAGCAGTTTAGCTGAATCACTTCTAACACACAGCTACACGCCTCCTATCGGAGCCTGGTGGTGGTCTTGGGTGACAATTTTTAACACTTATTATCCACTTTCATAGAGGACGCGGGTGTCCTACAGCGTCAGGTACCAGAAACCTGGATGCTGAATGCCAAAATGATGATCTAAACATGATGCTAAGCTGGTAGCTATATGCCTTCTATACGGGTTAGCTACATTAGAGTCATAGCTCCTGAAGAAAACTTTCGACATTTCAGTTTTTTTAATCAAACTGTTCCTTTCATTTTAGAGTTTTATGCATGACTGCTACTCTTTGCTCTCTCTCTCTCTCTCTCTCTCTCGCTCTCTCTCTCTCTCAGTTTCCTTCTTAATTCACCACAACACTGATCAGCAACTTATTATTGTTGTTAAAAAAAGGCACAAAGTGAATGCATATAGAAATCACGAAAACATTTTTCTCCACATTCAGCCATTCAGTTCAGTTCAGCATACACGCCTGTACAAGCCCAAAATCTCACAATGGTAAAATGGTGCTGTGTGTGTGTGTGTGTGTGTGTGGTTGGCTTCGGGTGCAGGAATAAAGGCGTTCGTAGGCGAAGTGCTGTTTGTGCAAGCAGTCCACACTGGGACAGATGGTGCGTGTGCATGTGTCTTTGTGTGTGTGTGTGTGTGTGTGTGTGTGTGTGAGGTGCACACGTAACACAGAGGTCAGAGACACACGCCGGCTCTCCTCACACCCCTGCCGCCTTTAGTTATCACGCTGTTTTGACTTCTTTATCCTGTAATAAACGGAGATGGAGAGAGAGATGTGAGTTTGAAGCAGAAGTGTGTACGTACTGTACTGATGCTTGTATGTGAGGAATGAAACCCTCGAGGGGCATGCTATTCCAGGGAAAAAATCAACAGTGTTTACTGGCTCCATGACTAAGAATAATTCCACATAAATTCAAATTAAGCTGTACCTAAAAATGTAAAAATAAATAAATAAATAAATAAATGACTGATTGAATGAATGTCCAGCTGAACTCTTCCTCGAGGCACAAGTTATAGTACTGTGTGTGTGTGTGTGTGTGTGTGTGTGTGTGCACGCCCCTGTACCACATGGGTGGCAGGAATTTAAGAACGTCTTCTAAATATTGTTTATTTCAATTCGCTTACAGGATATTTTCCGTGCGAGTTGTTTGGAGTAGAAATGGCGCTGAGGGAAACTTTTACTGCTCCGACGTCGCTCGGTTTCGCCCTGCAGGAGACCCATAACGCCACACCGCTCGCTCATTACAGCAATTAACTTAGCAGAGCCGATTATATAGAGGGTACGATGTCTGTATTTTACACCTTTAAACCAGAGTTTACCAGCCAGGTGCTCGTGTGAGTTAGAAATGATAATGAAGCATAAAAGCATAAAAACTACATTAAAGCGATAATGTGGGTAAAAATTTAATGTACACTTTTGCCATTTTGCCTTTAATGTTAGCAATCGGAAGATATTTTTACCCAAATATAACAGTACATATGCTGAAACGGGTTTGTTTAAGTTGTGGAATATCAAAAGTGCAACTACAATCGGAATTTCAAATGTACAAACGTGAATTTTGTAGTCGAATTACGGATTTAAAATTCGACCTGGAAGAAATTCCTAGCTGTTGGCGGTGGGACAATCCAGTGTAAAAATTCACGTCTTGTTCCAATCCAGATTTTCTAAAACACTGCGGAAAAGCAAAACAAACGAAACACAGAGCACCGCAGTCTTGCGCCGGTGATGTAGCGTTTTGCAAATTTGTATTCGAATTTAAACCTCGTAATTTCAAGGCACGGAATACCACTTCAACGTGATGTAATTTGACTGCAAGACTTCACTTACAATTTCAAGCGCATTTTCCCATTTCGAAATTCCGATTGTAGTGGCGTGTTCCATATTAAACCATCGTCACACTCTCGCCTCACACCGCTTGTGATGTTGTGTGATGCGCTGTTATCTATAAAAATGGGGGCGCATAGCTATCCTGCATTCGACTAAAGTCAGAAGTGGGAAGTCGAAATTTGGAATTACGTCATTTTCGACGTCCGTACGTTCAAGCTACGAAAAAAAATCTAGACGGCTAACTGTAATGAGTAATATATATATTTACCTCTTCAAAACAGCGTCCTGTAGAGTCAGTGTTACGGCTTTAACGAGCGAATATGTCTGTGTGTTGATCGCTTTAAAGTAAATATTTGTATAAGCAGCTTTGCTCATTTACGAAAGTAAAGTGTAGCTACTTGTTTACTGTTAGCGCTGTGAGCAGCCATGTTGATCTGACGTCATGTGCTGAGGAGCGCGGGCGTTTTTGATTTTTCTTAGTCGTATGTAAAAAAAAAAAATCTGAGTTACGGGTTTTACTCGAACGCAGCATTAGACACAGGTAAGGGGAGTGGCCTAAAGTTTGAGGGTGGAGTTATAAGGCTGGAAGTTAGAAGTAATTCAGCTGGTTCCAGTTTGAGTTAGATGTAATCTATTACTTTATTAACCTGTTCATGCGTAAATGGAGCCACTGAGCCAATATCGTTTCATGATTTAAGCATGATGCGAAACTGGTAGCTACGTGTTAGCTACATTAGCTACGATAAAACAAAAAGTCCGTCTTGTCATCGTCGTCTTTCATTGTGTCCTGGATAGCGCTCCTGATGCACATTTTGGACATATCCCAGATGAGTTCTCCCCACTGATCGTGATTTGAAACACCTCTTTTCATTCGCCTTTGTGTCCGGAGGCTCTTACTTACTTGCTAATGGCGTTCTTTAGATACTGCTGCAGCCATTTGGTCTTGGGGTTGATGCAGACCTCTCTATTGTTCTTCAGCTTGGCTCTGGAAACGAGAGAAAGATCGTAGTGAGCACTCGAGAGTGATAATAAGGGCAGAAGAGGAGAAAGGGAGGAAGGGAGTCAATTTAACATGGATTTGTCTGAGAAAGAATTGAGAGACTCCGAGAGAGAGGGGGAGTGAGATCTAGTTGTAGGGCTTTCTTTTCTATAACACAGCTCCAGTACAGAGAGCGAGAGAGAAAGAGAGAGAGAGAGAGAAAGAGAGGGGGGGAAAAGATACTGAAAGAGTGTAAGGTATGTAATTGATGCTGCTGGGTTTTGGCTTTGCACAGGTAATGAGATCAGGTAAGTCATTTTAAAGCGAGGGATTTGGTTTAGAGGAAAGAATGAGCGAATGAGTGAAAGAGTGTGCGTTTCTCCCTCTGAGACCCTGGACTGTGTTATCAGATCGGCGCTACTCTCCAGCGCTGCTCCATTACAACCTAACACTGGCGTCGGATGCGCTACTTCAGTCCATTACAGGGTGCAGGCAGGGTAACACACACACACACACACACACACACACACACACACACACACACACACACAGCCAGGATATGGATAGTCCTGGATTCGGAGTCGTGGCGAGTCGCGCCGTTTGGTGGAAAGGTGTTATAATGGTAATTAGGGGCGGGGCTTGCAGCACCGATAGTGTCTGATTGGCTACTCGTATTGCATATATCAATCCATCAGATGCTTCCTATAAGGTGATCGCTTATGTAGCCTTGTGTGTGTGTGTGTGTGTGTGTGACCGTGAGTGAATTTAAGAAATTAGAAAAAGAGTAAAAAAGTTTCCCCCCCAAAAAAAGGCTTTTAGAATGTTTCCAAAAAAACGACTTTTATAAAAGTGTAAAAAAAAATAAAATAAAATAAATAAAAAAAAAGAATAAAAAAAGTTTCCACAAAATTTTTTTTTTTTTAAGAAAGAGTATTATTACAGAAAAAAGGGACTTTTAGATAGACTCAAGATCTTTCCAGAAAAAAAAAAAAAAAAAAAAAGACTTTTAAATAGAATAAAAAACTTTGTGCTGGTTGGACCAATCAGAGATCTTCGCTATTTTACATGTCACGTGTCCTGCCTTGGCTCGTGTGGTACTTCGGTAATAAACGTAACAGAAGCTAACATTAAGCACATGTAATGGAAGTAGAGATTGCTTGGTGGTTGAAATAGTGACAGCATGGAGCATTCTGGGTAACTGGTTATTTACATGATCGTTTCACTTCTGGTCAATTTATTAGCAAGCTACGTTGCGCTAGTCACACGCTAGTCACACGCTAGTCACACGCTAGTCACACGCTAGTCACGGCAAACCTACAGAGATTTAATGAAGCGTTCAGAGAAAACGTTTATTTTATAATGAAAATCACATAAAAACATGACAGTAACTTCATTTCACCAGTTTTTACTTTTAAATCTTTTTAAAAGTAGCATTAGCAAGATTTTCACTCAAGTGTCATTTCTATGGATTATTTCCACCCCTGATGATAAATACACACCGAAACACATGCTTTCTTTCCCTCTCTGACTCCCTGTGTGTCTCACTCACTCCCACACACACACACACACACACACACACACACACATGCATATCACACCTCTGCGCCAAAAGGTCATGTTTGAGAATTAACAGCTCAGAGGGGCCACGGCTCACACCGCTTTGCAAATTAACCACATCCACACACACACACACACACACACACACACACACACACACACACACACACACAGTCTCCTGTAGTCTGGGACCAAATGGTCCGCTCCAGAAAGAAACCCGAATCCCCACTTAACACAAACGGACTTCCAGCATAATTTGATCTGTGTGTTTGTTAGTTTAATCTTTTATCGTGTTTGTTTCATGTCTGTCGTGTTCGTGGCCCGATGCAAGTTTTCCAGGCTTAATGTGAGAGCCGGCAGTGTGTCTGCGCAGGGAGACAGGAACAGCAGGTAGTAAGTGCCTCACAGCCGGCTAATACCAACAGCAAACATGGCATCCAGTGAGTGTGTGTGTGTGGGTTTGGACAGGGTTTGTGTTACAGCTGTCTGTCTTTCATCTGTCTTTAAAGCTCCAGATCCTTGAGATTCAAGGCTAAATTCCTAAATAAACACTATTTGACGAGTGTGTGTGTGTGTGTGCGTGTGTGTGTGTGTGAGAATCCCCCTGGGCTAAAGTTCTGTCCCGATCTGACCTTCCGCCTCGCCGTGACCCCTGCGGTCCCTTTTTTTCGAAACAGTCACTGCTTTTACATTAATATGTTCCAGGTTAGTAAAATGATCCCAAATGTTAGCAGCTAAAGAGATTAGCACCGGGGTAAAAAAAAAAAAAAGATATCTAAGGAGATCAGTAGAAATATAAACATAATGACTTTGACCCTTAATGAAGATTTCCTCCAGAAAAAAAAACACACACACACACTGTGTCTCTCAGCGAGTCTCGCACTTCCTTTTATCTAGAGCTCCTGATAAGGATCTTATACAAACACACACACACACACACACACACACACACACACACACACACACACGAGCCCTGTCTCCTCAGAACTTCCTACAATGGACTCATACACTATATATATATATATTTTTTTTTTTAAATCACAGGATAATATTAATCGTAAAGCGTATATAATATATAAAGCAATATATCATCCGACCCATTTTTCCCCCTCAGAGTTACAGTGTAGCAGTTTAACAACAGAACTTTCACCACATTTTTAAAAAAAAATACCGTCTGGTTTTCCCTGAAAAGAGAGGTGGGTGTTTATTTGTGTTGGCTTACATGACTTGGAAGGGGCAGTGGGGCGTGTGGAGGAACTTGATCTCGCGGATGCTCCTCTGTGGGACGGTGTTGAGCGTCGAGCGGCACCAGCACCTCTCCAACAGGCTGATGGGCTTCGCTGCGAAACAGGCGACAGGGGGTGTGAGCTACATTCGACTTTCCTTTCAGACAAGAAAACCTGCATCAGTGTGCAAAATGCACGCTAACAATTCCAGGAAGTGGAGATCGCTTTCAGAAGAAAAGGCCTCACCACTAGGGACCCGTGGTAATAATATAATTGTAATGTCATTATAATACAATGATTGAACAGTTATAATGCAGTGATCGTAATAATACGATGTTATGATGATCATGATGATAGCGCTACTATAACACAATGATCGTAATGATCTTAATGATATGAAGATAGTAGTGTTATAGTACTATGAGCATAATAACACTATGAGTGTAATGCTGTAACATTACAGTGTTAATGAGGTGATAATACAACAATTATAATGTTATAATAGGACAGTCATAATATCATAAAACTGTGATTGTAGCATGATAATATGGCAATCGTATGATACACTATAGTATGTATATAATAGGATCATAACGCGTATAATAGATATGCTATAAAATGTACATAATATGCTATAATAGGATCATAATCTTACATGATGCTACATCATGATGCTACAATGTGATGACTGTAATGTTACAATACGACACTCGTAATGTTGCTCGAATCTTTGCACACTTATTTAGCCCCTTCTTCTACATTAACTCCTGAAACATTTTTCCCTCTTTACATTTCCAATTTCTGCTAATAAAATTCACTGTAAAACACTTTTTTTCACTGACAAACTACACAGCGGTTCAGCAGGTGATGAGTGTTTTACGACTCGAATCAATCCGTCCGTACAGTCGTAAAAAACAAAAAAAATCAGCGCCATAAAGCCGATGTATCCTCTCACCACATTCCACCTGCGAGCACGGATCATTAAAAAGAGATTAAGCCATCACTCTTCGTCCGGCGTTCCCACACGAGGGAACTCGCTTTCTCGCTCACTACCGTCGTCAAGAGCCCTTAAAGTTACCCAGGGTGCTTTGAGGAGCCTCACACTCTACATCAGCCCCGAGGTTCTGATTGATGGTCTGAAGAGCTTCCCCTGGTCTTCCTCGGCCAGTCTCGTCCTCAGTGTGTGTGTGTGTGTTCGGATCTGAATGTGGGTGTTTGATTAACACACTGAAGTGCATTCTTACTGTTGTCCTGGTCGTTTCCACCAAATCCTGAGCCTCCTCTTTGAGCAGACTTTACCACTATTGTGTTGTATTCGTTTAATGAGGATTGTGATGGAAAAACTTGAAATATATTTTTTTTTAATTTATCATGGAGACCTCGTATATGGACCAGCACCTGGTGACAACTTCTGAGCCGTTCGTAGTCCTCAATCATAGCTAGCATGCTAGTCCTTAAATGTTGTACATTGGTGTAATTGTTTCTGAACACGCACTACACTTTATATTAATCAATACTATTGTTTAACATGCATTATAATGCATTATAAGCAGTCACCAATACCAAGCAAGCCTACTATTCACCACCACTTTTCGTAAAGCGTTATGTCTAATGTAGATACGATATCAGAATCATCAGAAAATACAACATTCGTTTGTTTGTTCGTTTAAAAAAAAAAAAAACTCTCACAAATACAACTTACAAGATGTTACAACAAGGTTCTAAGTATCTCAAACTACACTTTAAAAAAAAGGCTGGTTTTAGTAGATTTTTAACTGAATTTTGTAACAGAATGCACTATACGTGTTTAAGTATCGGCAGTGTAATGTGTTATGATATTCAATTCATAACACAATAAACATTGCGATAACAATGGCTATGTAAACATGTATTTCTCGTAGATACAATGCCAGTTTGTGTTGTTTCTACAAAGTTGTTTTCTAAGATGAGGTTAGCTAACATTTCTTTACTGTAAGACGCCTCGTGCTATGTCGTTATTTCTACGTGATGATTCATTTCTCAGGATATTAAGTCGATATTTCTGATCTCATTTCCTCCCATGTTTCGTTACTTTTAAAAATTTCAAGATATATGAATATTTTCAGTTATTATCGAGACAATGTATATAAACTGTATAACTGCCAACAGATTTCCACTAAAGCAACGTCTGGGAAAGAGAACAAAAAGAAAGTCCGAATTATGAGCTAATTTCCTGTAGAATATAATAAATTAGCTTTATAGATAAGTTGTGGAGTCAAATAATAAGTCGAAATAATAATTACAGAGTAATCAAGTCAAAATATATGAAGATATCAAGTTAAAATCAGAACATATCATGTTGAAATAATGAGATATTCATCGTAATAATGAGCACGTAGCTAGAATTAATGATATAATTTTGGTGGTTTGAGATTTTTAAATTTGTAAGAGGATTTGACTTTGGCTCGACTTTTTTTTTTAATACAGGAAGAGTTTGACTGAACAGATTTCTGACTCCGTCAGTGTGACCCGGGAATCAGAGAGAGATCAGAGAGAGATTCCCGGGGCCTCGTTCCCAATCACAAGCTGCTCTACCTTTACGCTGAGTGCCTTTAAGGTAGAGGAAGGAACCAGACTCGGGTTCTGAGCTCCAATCCGCACCCTCGTGCATATTTAACACTTTTACACGTACGAAGTCAAAGCCACCAGCGACGTCCCCGTTTAACGAATTGGTCTCGTGGACGAACAGTTTGCCGCAGTTTCGCAGAATTCGCGGAGGAAAAGAAATAAAGGCTAGTTGCAAAAAAACGTACACCAGCATGAAAATACAGCTACAACACTGACACACACACACACACACACACACACACACACACACACACACACACACACACACACACACACACAGAGAATAAATAAAGCACAGCTACAGTAATTGGCTTGCTTCATTCTCTAAGGATGCTTTGAGACGCTTTAAAATAAAACATTTTATATTTTAAATAAAACACAAACAAAATTTTTTAATTATTAATATAAACTGATGATCAATCAATCAATCAGTCAGTCCAATTCCAGTAAAAGTCAGATTTTTTTTTTAAACTGACTGATTTAGTCTTAAATCCTGGTCACATGGTCACCAGTCCAGTAATGAAGCATGTCATTTTAAAAAAATTAAAATAAAAGCAAATCTCGTCATCGCATGAGAAACAGCAGCCGTCTTACCTTCAGTCTCTGAGTCTTTCATAGTCACGATGAGGAAAAGCATCATCACCACAACTTTGACATCCATTGTGTCTGTGTGTGTGTGTGTGTAAGCGCTAGCGAGTGAGAGTGTGTGTGTGTGTGTTTATCGAGAGTCTTTGTGTTAGTCACAAGCAGCTTCCAGGACACAGTGTGGTGCCTCAGTGCTGAGAGGGGTGTTAAAAACTGCAGAGGGGCAGGAGAGCACTCCCACATACTCAGGAGGAGGGGAGAGAGAGAGAGAGAGAGAGAGAGAGAGAGAGAGAGAGAGAGAGAGAGTGTGTAGGGGAAAGTGGAGGGGTGTGTTTTTGGACCTTGCTCCCCTCATACTGCTCCTCTGGTCAGACAAACATCACCAATTAAAATGTTTTGGCTGGGACTGGACTAACAGTTTACAACCAACTTTCTCTCTTTCTCTATCTGTCTGTCTCCCTCTCTCTCTCTCTCTCTGCCTCTCTCTCTGTCTATCCATCTGTCCCTCTCTCCCTCTCTGTACCTCTCTGTCTTACTTGCTGTATATCTCTGTGCTACTGCTTGACTGTCTCTCCTTCCTTCTTTCTCTTTCTCTCCTTCTCACTTACTTGCTGTCTGTCTGAATGTCTTTCTCTCTCTCTCTCTCTCTCTCTCTCTCTCTCTGTCTCACTCACTCTCTCACACACACACACTTTCTTGTTCTATGTCTCTGTTTCTTTTTGTATGCATGTCTGTGTCTCTTTGGCTCAATCTCTATTGCTGTCTCTCTCTCTCTCTCTCTCTCTCTCTGTGTGTGTGTGTGTGTGTGTGTGTGTGTGTGTGTGTGTCTCACTCTCTCATGCTGTGTGTCTCTCTCTTTCTATCTATCAGTCTTTCTCTGTCTCTCTCTCTCTTGCTGTAATCTCTCTCGCTGACTTTCTTGCTGTCTCTCTCTCTCTCCATTGCTGTATATCTCTGTCTGTCTCTCTGTGTCTCTGTATCTCTCTCTCACTCTCTCCCTAACATTCTCTCCCTTGCTATCTGTCTCTCTCTCGTTCTCCTCAAACTGTTGATGTCTTTCTCTCCTTTTCCTTTCGTTCTCTCTCTCTCTTTTTCCTCAAATTGTCGCTAAATCAAGTTTAAGGTCTGTCATTATAAATCTAAATCACACATTTAGATTTTGCTTGAGTTTTACTTTTCACACACTATTACTGAATGTAGAACATTTCCTCAGAGGGTCTTTAGAGGGTTAATGGTTCTAGCTTTCTAAAGTGGTTCTAAAGAGAAATCCTCTGAGTATATTGATATTTTCTTTGCATAGTTAAGTCTTCTTATACAATTAGGTAAACTGTATACACTGTAGGTCAACTGGCTACACTGGCTGTGTGTGTGTGTGTGTGTGTGTGTGTGTTTATGGTGCCCTTCAATGGACTGGTTTCCCATTCAGAGCATATTTCCCCACTCCTGCCCAGTGTTCCTTGGACAGAGTCGAGTCCACCACAGCCTGGACCAGATTAGACTTTATCATAAAGGGTAAAAAACCAATTAAGTTCATTTAGGAATTTTTGAACTTTTATTCAGAAACAAGAAAAAAAGAAATCAGGGGAAATATGGAGGAAATATTGGTTGGAATGGTGCAGGAAGTGAGGATTGTCTGTTCTGCAAAGAGAACTGGAGGCGTAATGAAAAGGATCAAAGCTATTTTTATACTGTGCACCACAAGGAATCTTGTCAGGTTTTGTTTTTATTTTTGCTGTTCTTAACATCCATTTGACAAATAATTTCTTATACAAGCATTATTATTATTGTTGTTTATTATTATTGTTACAGATGATAAACTGGATTCAGGGTTCTGCTGCGCATGATAGCAAATGAATTTGACTCCTATTGAAGTCTCCTCTGTTGGCTCTTTCTCAGTGCTATTCTTGCTACTAATCCCAGAGGGGTTCACAATATGTGACTGATTATAGAAAAAAAGGCTGTATATCATTACATTTGCCATAAATCGGAGCACTGAAGAGGAGATTTCGGATGGACTGAATCACTCCCAGTGTCTGCTGCTCTGT